>PRKT01002295.1:0-26731 GCA_003671525.1 Saccostrea glomerata | reverse complement strand
TTTGATTTTATATAAAATATGAAAATACAAGCAGTAATTAAGCTTAAAATCCATTGAAGCAATGTAGATCGGAGACGAGTAAAGACAGATTCTTATTTATATCCAAATGAGATTCTTTATTTTTCCAGGGTCTCTTAGTAAAGAAAATTAATTTCAAAAGATGGTTGTTAATAAGAAAATCATCATTTTACTGTGTTTGATATTTAACATATGTATTTACTTTTTTGGAATATTTATTCATAGAATTGTTTAGAATACAGGAAAGTCTATGACCGGTCAACAGGGGATGCTCACTCCTCCATGGCACCTGATCCCCGTCAGTTGTTTTAGAGTTCTGTGTTTGCTCTGCACATATTTTGTATTGTTTTTTGGACTTTGATATTGCATACTGTTTGTTATCTCCATATCCTTCATTAGAAAGATATAAAGAGCTAAAGGACATTTTATATATACAACTTTCTCAAATCATGTTATTTACAAAAGTCTGTAATGCACCTCTTTCAATTATATTGTATATTTTGTCTATCTAATATGCTAGTAACATTTGAAACAGATTTAACATTAATTCTAAAGGAATTAACTATTTAAAAAGACCTTTAAACTAATCAAGGATACAATAAAACATTAAAATTTATGTCAGATGTAGATATTATGGTCTTTTTGGACAGATATTGGTGATGATAAAAAGTATCTGTAACACAGGCACTTGTTTCGGTAATGAGTTTTTACCTATTGCAAAATACTAACACAAACAAGTGTCTGTGATTTTTACACATTAATACATTAAGTGCAGTCTGGTTTCATATTCCCAAGCATTTTAAAACGCCTTGGCAACAGCGCTAAATTAACTGCAGAAATATTTCCCAAAATTGTAAATTTATAGCGGATATGTTTATATATACACTTCCTTGAACATGGATTTGTTCAGTGGTACCATTTAAATAAACTTGAATAGGAACTCGGTGCTCTGCGTATCAATAACAAAGGAAGCGGAAAAAAACTAATGAAAATAAAATGTGTTAGTTGGTATATTTAAGTCTTAACTTGGAACTGTTAAAGCTAATCTACATGATATTGCTAGAAATGTCGAATTCGAATTAACATAAAAATGTTGAAAATCAGGAGATGGATTTTGTGTCCTATGATTGTCCTACACATCTTTACAGATACTGATTGTAGTAAAGAATGCGGAAACAGGTTTTTTATTGATAGTTTTAAATTGCTTATTACCCAATTAATAAATAAGATATTTTTCTTGACTTTGTTTAACACGTTTACAGATGCTGTCTAAACTTTTACCGAAGCCCGGACGGAGATTGTCTTGGTGAGTACAATTAACCTGTGAATTTATATTTATATAAAAAATCAATTATAATACAAATAATCAATTGCATCGATTTAAAATTAAATCTATGATGTATTTTATTGTGTTACACAAACAGGAATTGGAAACAAGTAGCATTAATTGAAAACGTTCCTAGAGAAAAAAGGAAGTCCTTGATATATATGTAGAAGTTTAAGTTATAGATGTTTTAAAGTGGCTATATTTTGTACTTTCATTTTATCTGCTGATTCACATGCTGTTATAAAGTTAACCGTATCATTAGTTTTCCAAATGTGTGAAGAGACGGATTTCTCCAGACCTATTAATTGGGCTATAAAAAGAGAATAATAATTGAACAAATTACAAAACATCATAACTATATAAATTAAGTGTATTACTGCTTATATTTCCCCGCATAAGTTTTAATTTGCCCTTCATGCTCAAACACAATGTGCCTGTTTTCAATTTGCCCATGCACACTGTTATTCCAAAGACTGTTTGGCATCAATAAGGTTTTAAGATTCCTAAAAGAGAATTCAAGACTTCTTAAATCCTTGAAAACCAAATAAAACGTTTTTACTTATGTATGGTAATTAACGTCTTTATTTGAGTGTAACATTCTGATGTAGGATTTTAAGGTATTCAATTCCTAATAGCAACATATTCAATGACTTTAATAAATACAGAACATATATCTAGGTGTTTTATTCTACATTTATTATATTATCATGTAAGGTAATTATGAAAATTGTTACGATTCTACTTTTCAAACATTCACCCTTCAATTCCGATCTTTGTGGTTCTTCATAGGGATCCTCGTCATAAAAACTTTTTTCAGAGTGTCCGCTGGGTACCCATGGCCTTAATTGCACAGATGAATGTGTTAAAGGATATTATGGGAGATTCTGTCTGTCAGAATGTAAATGTCCAGCAGAAAAATGTGATCCAAGCTATGGCTGTCCAAAGAAAAATACTGGTAATTATAAACTAATGTAATACTTACAATGTAACTTTTTGTTATATAATATTTTTTATCCATTAAATAGTTTTTTCAGAAACAACTGCATGAAGTTTTTCTAAATGAATATCCAACCCAGTGTTCATTCGGACGAGACCTTTAAAACAGAATTATATACATGTATAATCTATTTACGAGAATTTCAAAGATTTTGATGAAGAACTTCATAGGGTTGCTATTTATTGATATATGTAAAGCATTGAATTGTACAAAAATATGCCTTTTTGTAAACATACTTTATAAACATTTATATTAAACAAGGTACATTATTGACACAAAAGTTGATGAAACAAAAGAATATCAACAGTCTCGTTTAAAGTCGCCATTTCTTAAGATCTATGGTCGATACAATGACCTTTTCAGCAAATACTAGAATTTATCATTGATATATCGACGACGTATTGTCAATTAATTATGATAATTTCCATTCCTACGTCAACACGATATATCCTGGTGAGCTTGAGATAATAGATACCACAGAGTCCGACACTTCTGCTTCTTACTTGGATATTTTACTTGAAAAAGACACTAATGGTAATCTAACAACCAAGCTATATGATAAACGTGATGACTTTAACTTTTCTATCGTCAACTTCCCTTACTTATGCAGCAATATACCTTCATAACCTGCATACGGAGTATATATATCTTAGTTGATTCGATACGCAAGAGCATGCTCTACGTATGAACAATTTCTTAAACGAGGTAAATTATTGACAAGCAAGTTGATGAAACAAGAATATCAACAGTCTCGTTTAAAGTCGCCATTTCTTAAGATCTATGGTCGATACAATAACCTTTTCAGCAAATACTAGAATTTATCATTAAGTAAAATGCTGACTGAGGTTTTTCATTTCAATTGTTAGTCCATTATTTATACGCTATGTTATCGACGGATTTTTCAATTATTTCCCGATCATAACAAGGGACACACAACGGGTATGACCGGTCAACAGCGGTTGGTCACTCTGCCATGGCACCTGATCCTACATCTGATGTTTTTGGAGGTCCGTGATTGATCTGCTCCTATTTTGTATTGATTTTTGGACTTTTGATCTTGAATGCAGTTTTTTATCTCCATATGTTTTATTCTATCTTCACCCTTATTTGGTGAGATAAAATATACACAAATAACATTTTTTATATATATACCGGGGTAAGTAAAAACCATATTCAATTGGATCTTAGATTTATTGCATGTTGGTGCAGTGATGAAAACTAAATGTACTGTTCACCTGATTCATACTGAACGAAATTAATTTGGAAGTACTTTTTTGAATATTGTTTAATTCATCAATGCAGTTTACAATATTTTCCACGGCAAATCAAGTGCATTACATTTTGCACCACATATCAGTTGAACAATATTGATCATTTTAGCAATACTTTTATTTAACCAACATGTACATTATTAAAGTTGCCTCCCATTCAACATTTTTTATTTATTTTTGATAGTAGGTACAGAAAGCAAGAGTGGGTGGGTTAACGTGACGTACGCCCTGATTGGATCTGTGACCACCATGAGTCTGATCGGTCTGATGTTTTATCTTAGATCCTGGTAAAATATATAATGACTCTTTTTTCCTTCAAGTAAAGAGCTATTATTGTTTGTTTTAATTCAAGTGCTTATTTCAATTTAAAAAGTAATTGACTTTGATAATATGAGAAAACATCTTTTCTATAGGTTCTCCAAAATAAAAGCCTCATCATCTTCTGTTACAAATCAGGTGTATACAGATCAGGCAGGTATGACTATGAATAATTGAATATTATTCCAAAATCGATTTATTTTTGATTCAGGTCTTCCGTCTTTACGGAAGACCTTATAGTGATTCTATTGTTTCTTATTATTAAGGTCTTCCGTCTTCACGGAAGACCTTATAGTTATTGTACTGTTTCTTATTATTATTCTTTTTATTATTTTTTTGACTTTCTAATTTTGTGTGCGCGATTTCTCGAAGACTACTGGATGGAATTACATGAAATTATCAGAGAAGATGTTTCGTAACATGAACTTGATCTATCTGAGCGATTTTTTGAAAATATCTATCTGGTGCCAAGTAACGGGACATTTCCTGAAATTAAAATGACATTTTGTCCACGATTAAACTCAAAAACGGTAAAAGATATCAACATGAAACTTTCAGGGATTAAAGATTGTAATATATACTATCCAGGACGCGACCTTTCGTTCGTCGTCGGTACTCCCTGTCGTTGGGAGAAACGAATTAAAAAAATCGTATTTTCTAACTTTTTTGTTTTTCAATATTTTTAATTTATTTTTTGAATGCTAATAGAGACCCTTCTATTGATGCTTACTATATAATTTGTATGAATATTGATAAATCAAAACTCTAGATATTAACATTTAAAAATCTGAAGTGGGACCAAGATGGCGGCTGTCTCTGTCAACTCCGCCATTTCGCGAGTAGAGGTCTATGGAGGCAGCTGAGCGTTTAATTAAACCATTCTGACATAAGGATACATGAAATGTAAAAAACAACTTGGACTTTCACGCAGTAGTATGTTGCAATTCAGTGTCAAACTTAAAACTTAATTTCCGTTTCACTGCTTTAGTGTAACTAGGCTAGATACAATATGTCATGTGTACAATGTGTTAAATATACGTTCTTAGCGAAATAAAATAAAGGCGATAAGAACGTGTTATGTATTTAATTTCATTGAAGCTATCACACCTATTTAATAGATCAGTCCAAAGAAAATGAGCGATTATTTTCTCGTGGCGTTTGGCGCGATATTATGAATAGTGGCCCACCTTTTATAATTCTTAGACAGGTGTACTGTTGCAAAAGTATACACAATTATTTTATGAGCAGTACTCCCAATAGCTTAATGGTTTGCGCGTTGAGGATAAAAACAAAAAAAAAGCGCATTCACGTTGGGGACCTGGGTTCAATCCTCCTTGTGACCACAATTTTGAATCATTTTTCAGCTCGATTTTACGTGGGTTTTTTTTCCTGAATCGGACGGAAGACCTCTCGTTGCTCGCAACGAGTATCGTTTCTAGTTATTATTATTATTTTTCCGTACACCAAATTTTTTGCACGCGATTTCTCGAAGACTACTGGTCGGATTTTCATGAAATTTACAGAAATTATGTGTTGTTATCTGAAGTTATTTTTTCCGAGAGATTTTTTGGAAATTCGCTTCCGGTGCCAAGTTATGGACAATTTTCTGAAATTAAAATGACATTTTGTCCACGATTAAACTCAAAGACGGTACAAGATATCAACATGAAACTTTCAGGGATTATAGATCGTGATATTTACTTTCCAGGACGCGCCCTTTCGTTCGTCGTCAATACTTCCAGCCGTTACGAGAAGCGAATTAAAAAAATTGTATTTTCAAACTTTTTTATTTTTCAATATTTTTCATTTCTTTTCGGAATGCAAAAAGAGACCCTTCTATTGAAGCTCACTATATAATTTGTTTGAATATTTGTTAATCTGAACTCTAGATATTAATATTTAAAAATCTGAAGCGGGACCAAGATGGCGGCTGTCTTTGTCAACTCCGCCATTTCGCGAGTATGGGGTTAAAGAGGCAGCTGAGCGTTTGCTTGAACAGAAGTAATATAAGGATAAATGAAATGTAAATGAATACGTTGATTTTCACGTAGTAGTTACGTTGCAATTCTGTGTTAAACTAAAGTGTTAATCCAATTTCTTCTCAAACGTCTTCCATGATTGGTTTTGGTGTCATCAAAGTAGAAAAAGAAAAGACTACATGTACAAATGAAATGCGATATCTACAATAAACAGGATAAACAGGAAATTTACAAAAGTTAAAAATTCATAGTCGTTTCACTTTTTTAGTGTTACTTACATAGATACGATATTTAATGTAGAATGTGTTAAATATATTTTCTAAACCTCGAAATTTAGGCGATAAGAACGTTCTATTTTTCTTATTTCATTGAAGCTATCACACCTATTTAATAGAACATTCCAAAGAGAAGGCACTAAGATTTACTCGTGGTGTTTGACGCAAAATTATGAATAGTGACTCTCCTTTTATAATTCTAAAGCAGATGAACTGTTGCAGATTTACATGTACATATATGTAAATTTGGTGTAGGGGGATCCATTAGCGTAATAGATAGCGTGTTAAATTTTCACGCTGGTGACCCGTTTCAATAACCAGTGTGTCCAAAGATCTTTTAATCAATTTTCAGCTCGATTTAACTGGGTTTTTTTCCTGAATCGGACGGAAGACCCCTCGTTGCTCGCAACGAGTTTCTTTTCTAGTTAAAATTATTATTGTTCGACGAAAAAATGATAATATTGAAGAGAACAATAAGTTGATTTTAATTCCTTTGAAAAATTTTGTTAAAAGGTATTACTTATTAATTACGTACATAAATAAATTTGCGGTCATTTTATTGGTATCTTGCATGTTTTTCAATAAATATGTTTATATTATGTTAATATGGATGACAGTTACAATAGAGCAATGGCAATTATGAAAACGTGCTTTCTGTTAAGTGGAAAACCAGGAGGAACATAGATACGAGAGTCGTAGAAGCTCATCCTCCACAGAGACTGAAACTGTCCTACAGAGGACACCAAATCATCAAGACCTGAACAGCTATACAGATCTGAGATTCTCCCAGATGCAGCCTATGTATGACAACTCAAAGGACGATGAAAATGTCAAGGAACCTGTAGCACCATCTCTCCAATCTCTAAGAATGATTAAAGGACATAAAGAAGAAGAAAATGACAACGATAACGCAGATCACGATGGGACATACGAACGATATTTCGAACACGAAGGATACAACGTCTTGTCTTTACGTAAACCATCTTTTGAGAAATCACTGACACTGAGATCTGTTGACGCTTCATTCAAACTAGACAATGCAGAGGGTATGCACGATGAATACGATTCAATGGAAATGAAAGAGAAACAGAAAGAAGAATGCGCATCTGAGTTAGGTATAAAGAAAAGTGAATTTTCTGAAAAAGTACTTTGCAAAAAAAGTTCAATAGATGAAACAATTAAAGATTATATAGATAGTGCTCAACTAAATCGAAAACTTGGCATGATAAAAGATAATGAGACAAGCGCTTTAAATTCGATAGCAAAAAGTAAAAGTTTTACTGCGCGAGAGTCTGATCGCCCAAAGCGTTTTTCTTCACGTCCTTATAGTTTGGCAAACAGTAGTTGGCGTAAACGACACACCGCTGGATTGTCGAAACTGAGCAGAATATCAGATTACGAAGAAGTTTTTTCACTAGAAGATGAAGAAAGTGAAGAAGAAAAACTTAAATGTTCAGACAGTAATATTCAAAGTAACAATGAGATTTCAGATGACCAACCAATGGCAGTATCTATCGAAAATAAAAATAAGAAACCACCAGTGTCTTCTGAGGAAATAAATGAGTTTGACAAGCCATATGAAGAAATAGATTTATTGGAAAATGAGTCTCAGATCAATACAAAAGAAAAAGACGAAAGTTTTGAGCCAGATCCCTCAGATGAATACAGTCAGGTTCAGAAACGGCCGCAGCTTCAATCTAATGACTCCAGCACGCTGTCTGTAGAACTGCTGAATGAGGAAGGAAAACTAAGTACTAAGATGTAGCCAAAGGTCATTCAAAGGCCATCTATATTCTTAAAATAATTTTTTCTGTAAAAGAGTAAATTATTTAGAGTGATGAATTGTTTAAAAACTTGTTATCTAAAAAATTTTGAAAGCAAAAACAAATCATACTGTCTCAGCTGTACATTATTGTCACAGCTGTTTTTATGTTTAAAAAAAACTTTTCGATTTATTTTTATAAAGCTATTGAAGGGGACTTTGCCAATCATATTATTTCAATAAATATTTTAATAATAAGTGTTTTTAATGATCTAGATCTTGATGCCTGTTTGTACCTTGTGCTGTTTAATGTATTTGAAAAATAAACACAATATAGTTCAATAGTACTGAAGGATTTCCATGTACACAAAGAGGTAAATGATTAATGTTACAGATTGTACAAGGTGCTAATTAAGTGTTTTTAGGAATATCGACCTGCGTACCTGCACTCGTTCCAGGATATTAAATAAAGAGTACTGGTGGAAGGTATATAATTAACTGATAAAAAAGAATAATAATGATTAAGACCTAATTCACAATATTCATGTTTTATCCTTTATTACTTACTCTTTATTACTCTATTATATATGAAAGATGATTGAAAATGACAAAATGCAACAAAAAGAACACTTGATCGTAATTTGCATGTTAACAACTCTTTTACTCATTACAACTTACTGAATTTTTATGCAACATACACTTAATGTCACGTCATAGAAGTATGACGTTACCGTTTCCTCGCTTACAATTTATAACCTGGTACAAGTTTCTCTGAAGTTTAGCGTAAGTAATATTATGACGTAATATATTTATGGGAAAATAAATTTTCTTATTTTATGAGATTTAAGCAAGTATAAAAAAGCAGAAATTTTGCAATAAATTGAAAATTGAATGAACTGTTTGAAATGCGTGAAAATAGGTAATTGCGGGGAAACGGTATATTCGTGATTTTGCGTTGGAAATATGAAATGGTATATTATGCGTTAAAATGCAGAATTGGGGAAGAGGGTTAAAGTAAGAAAGTTGAAGATAACAAACAGTGATCAATCTCTTAACATGTACAAAAATAGATTAACCCTCGCCCCAAATGCAAATATTTATAAGAAAGTCTGTATGCTAAAGAAAAATCTTGAATGCAATATGTACAACATACTTCCGCCACAAATCTGGAGATTGAGCAAACACGGACGACTAAAAGCAGAAGAAGTGGGATTAAGTTCTGTATATGAGCTGGCAATAAATGTGGATAGTTTTCATCCGCCGTTTGCTCCTTGTTTTGATTGCAGTAACGAAAAGAAAATCATCAGGCAATCCAGCGATGATATCCTTACAATTTGTATGGAAATAAAATCAAAATTACATTTCATCGATCTTATTTTACACACAAAACTTTATTTTTTAGTAGTTATGGTAAACAATACGGAAGCCTGTTGAAGCCAGTTCAGAGAAAGAACTATGTTTTATTGCGTTTAAACG
Organism: Saccostrea glomerata; assembly: GCA_003671525.1. Taxonomy (NCBI): domain Eukaryota; kingdom Metazoa; phylum Mollusca; class Bivalvia; order Ostreida; family Ostreidae; genus Saccostrea; species Saccostrea glomerata. Next base: position 17,308 of record PRKT01002295.1, on the reverse strand, counting down.
CAAAACATTGCGATTAATTGCAATAAGTACTCTGCGTTTAATCGCTATATTGGGTTAGGGTTAAACGCAATAATTATTGAGATGATATTGCGATTAAACGCAATATTTTTTTGCATTTAAACGCAATTATCTTTGTATTTAAACGCAATCATTTCTATTGATCTTTGAAGAGTGCAATGGACACACGCTGATATGTAGTAATCTATGAGGAGAATTGTGTATTGTTAAGCTTTATAGAATCAGATTCTTCTGAACAAGCATTTTCTGAATGGTTAAATCATTGATCTGGATTTAAAGAGGAGAAAGAGGTGTCGATCTGTTAAAACAAAGAAAACCAAAGAAAGGAACAAAGCTTCAGCATGTATAGATATCTATATTCCTGTTAAAGTTTGGTGAATTGCTTACAAACACAAATGACATTTCCTATATTGTTTTCTCTACTTTTAAACTTTCAAACTATGCAAACAATTTTAAAGGATTTTCGAAATAAAAGACCGGAAAAGAAATAATGATTGAAAAACTTTCTCTACACGTTGCGGTCACCAAGTTTAAACCCTGCACAATGTACCTGTTTAAGGTTTCGTCAAAGGTCAACATGTCCAAATATTTATTTTTACAATAGCGTCTAAACTATGTGAGGTATAAAGTTAAAATTTTTACAGTTAATACATTTTTCATTGATTAACAGATAGAAAGTATCGCTTCATAAAAAATACTTGGAATAATATTAATTGAGAAAAAATTTCTTAAAAAGGCATATATTTTCAAAGAAATATACCTAATTAATTCCGTGTTCTTAGTGAAAACAATCATTGCAGAAACAAAATATGTTTATCAATGAAGGGCAAGTTGGACTTGGATAGCCTCTGGAAAGTTGTTTTTCCTGTTTATTTTGTCAAAATATTAAGACTTGAAAGTGAAAGTACATTGCAAATGGCGAATTCTATAGGGGTCTTGTCTTTATACATGTCATGCTTTCAATTACAGCCTTTCAGAGACCATCCATGTCCAACTTGTCCTTCAATGATAAACATATATTATTTCTACAATGTTGGTTTTCACAAAAAAGACAGAATTATGCAGGTGCATTTTTCCATAAATATGTACATTTTCTGATATAATTTTTCTCAAAAAATATCTTTTTTAAAATATTTGTCATCAAGTGATACTTTCTATCTATTAATCAATGATATATTTATAAACTGTAAACATTTTGACTTTATACCGCACATAGTTTTTGGAGCTATTGTAAAAATGATTTTTTAGACATGTTGACCTATGACAAAACCTTAAAGGAAACAACTGATAAAATGTTTTGACTTATGTATATGTACATGTGCATATTATGTATTTGTATATTCACAACCTTTCCTTTGATCACAAACGTAAACACGAGAACACGAGAATTTTTGAGATGGAATCGTATGAAATCAAAAATAAATTAAATGAAAACAGATTGGCGGATGTGTTCTACCAAAATGAGATTTCTATTAATGCCACTGAAACATTCTTAATTAGCTGGGATACCTAAGGAATTGATTAATGGCTGCATAAAAAGTGCAGGGCTCTAATAGCTTTAAGAAACTTGGTTGATACATGTAGGATGCCTTTGTTAAACCTAGAATCTCACAAACTGCAACATTTTCAAAAAGACACAAAACCAAACGGCTCTTCTTTAAAGTATCGGACCAAGGTATTTATTATAATCTTTGCATTTTTAAAAACACAAAAAGTTATTGCGATTAAACGCAATATTATTGCGATTGAACTTAAAACTTATTGCGTTTAATCGCAAAAGTATTGCGTTTTAACGCAAAAATTATTGCGAATAAACGCAATAAAAATATCCTCTCTCTGAACTGGCCTCAACGGGCTTTCATAAAACAATAAGCTCGAAATATTTTATTTTTCTTTTTTTGAAAATAGATAAATGTCAGGATATAATTAGTAAAAATAAACCGATTATTCAAATAAAAAAATAAAAAGCAATTGAAAGATAAGTAAAAGGCCACTAAATTGTATAACTATTTAGTCGACTGAATGGTAACTAAAAGATCATGGAAAAGTCCAGGGGAAGGTTTATTTATTCAGTTTCCATTCCGTCGTCGACTGAATGGTGTAATTTTATCCTATGAATGGCATTTTTGTGTTTATCAGTATTCCTGTATAGTATAGTATAAAGAACAGTCACTATAGTTTTAGAAAAATTTAATCTCGTTTAAATTAAGTTAATGTCTATTGCGAAAAAAATAATGTGTGGGATCTATAGTGGTAGAATGTATTTGCTGACAAGGTCATTTCACAGTTCATTAAATGATTACTTAAAACGAGACGGTTGAAATCCCTGTTTGAACAACTTATTCGCCTATAGCTTATCTCATTTTCTTACATTGTTATATAGAGCTAAAATTGTGTTTTGAAACATCTGGGAGACAAAAATACAATACGCAAGTGATGAGTGTACATTCGTAGAATCAATGTCTAGTTACTAGTGTTTGTCAGGGAATTAAACAATAATACGAAACGTTGGGTAATTTATGCAAAACATGTGTCGTCCTATTTCTCTATATTTTGATCTCATTGTAAAATATATGATTGATTGATTGTATTTTTCTTGATCGAGGCCGAGTCTAATTCTAGTGCGAATGACTTTGCGTAGCTTTTTTCATGCATTCATATGTGAGACAGTACACATTTTCCAAAAATTGTGATATTAAATTAAAATGAACATTATCTGTAACGCCTACTGGTGGAAAATTATATTATGCGACAATAATTAGGGAAAAAACTTTGAAATGGCTCTCACGACCTCACTGTTTCTCGATTTTGAATGCAATGCAATTTAAGGATATTAAAGGTACTTGGACACAGATTTGAAGTTAATATTTTCTGTATAATATCATGAATTATATATTTTAATAGCATTTTACACAAAAATTTATTAAAAATCTTACTTCATTCAAGTTATTAAAACTTTAAATTTTTTGCGGGTTTGATTGACACATCCTTGCACTTTCAAAAATTTTAACTTTATTCTTAATCCTTACGAAAAGTGGCAGTCTTTTAAATTTGTGAAAGTGCCAGGATGTGTTAATCAAACCAAGCAAGTTTAAATAACTTTTGAATGAATAAGATTTTTAATTAATTTTTATGTGAAATGCTATTAAAATATATAAGTAGTAATATTATAGAGAAAATTTGAAATTCAAATATGTATCTAAGTACCTTTAACTAAAAACTGACGCCATAACATCAAAAAACATACAAGCAATCTAAATATTATTCTTTTTTTTTACCAAAAAGAAAATTTGCGCAAATAATTCAACTTCATCGATAAGTATTTATATACCGCAATATGACAATATTAGTGGTATTTGGTATCGATAAAATAAACATTGCACTAAAGATCTTTACCAACCAAGATAGTAAACTTTTTAAATTTTTTTTTTAATTTTACAATTTGTTGACTTTCACATGTTTTACTGGTTAAGAAATTCTTAGGATAGTTATACTAAAGATTTGGAGAAAATGTGATAAGTGGGCGCTTTTCCAACAAAATCCCATAAGGCCCAAAATCATAAAATTTGACAACTTTTGAAATGTCCCAACAAGAAATAGGGGTGGTAAACATTCGATTTTTGAATTTTAAAACAACAGTAAAGATTTATTAAGGAAATATTTTCAAATTCGCTAGGGTAGAAATAATTAGACTTGGCCTCGTTAACATTCCACAGAGCAAAGGAGCAGAGCAAAACACGGACCTCCAAAACATCAGAGGTGAGATTAAGTGTCATAGAGGAGTGAGTATCCACTGCCGACCGGTCATACCCACCGTGTGCTCCTTGTCATTATCGAGAAATAACAGAAAAATCCGTCGTCTATTCTGTGTATAAATAACAGACTAACAATACGTTTGAAAAACGTCAATCAGCAGATGACTTAATGATAAATTGTATTTGCTGACAAGGTCATTGTACCAACCATAGAACTAACGAAATGATGACTTTAAACTAGACTGCTAATTTTCTTGTTTCATCAATTTGTTTATCATCATTTTTATTGGATATCAGAGGCTTTTTAAACCCGCACGATTCACGGAATAAAATGCGACTAAAACAAACCGTCTTTTCCTAAAACTTCAATATGCCAATAAAGGAATAGACGCAATAAATATAAGTAATATTCTTAATCACAATAGGGTCCCGTCTTGTATTCCACCATATTTCAAGTTAAAGACTACATCTTGTAATTCCTACAAATATAAATTGACAATTGCTTCCAAACTTTTCAATTACAAAAACATTCTACATGGCCTGAATACCTACCATCTGAAACATAATCCTCCTTCGTGTTCATGTTCTTCTTCGCCCTATAACTTTAGTCCTGCAGGACACGTTATTACAGGTTAAATATAGTTCGTAATGAGGACCTTAGACTTATTTCAAAAGGTCCTAAATATAGGGAACCCCGATTCTTCAACTGGCGTCGGAATTTTATAAATATTATGGATTCTGTTGAAAATTAGGACATACGATGGTCCAGATATGAAAAAGAAGTTGACACCTTGAGAATGGATTAAATTTATCAGATCCATGTTAAAGTCACGTATTAAAAGAATGGGAGTCAATATGAAAACCATCTATCCTTCTGTGTTCAATAAACCAGAAGTGAAAAAAGAATTAGATTACACGATCAGTACGTACTGGTTCCTGCTGACAAAGCATGTAACAACATTGTCTTCGTTTGTAAGGCTCATTATACGAATCAATTGCATCCTAGAAGGACTTGGACTTAATTCTACTAGTGTTTATCCTACTTATACTCATACTTCTCTTTCTAAGGATGAAATCCTTCAAAATCACCTGTCAGTTTTGAATTCTTTTAATATTCCACAGAGCCAAAATGAATTTGAACTACCTTATATATATTGAATTTCGAAACTTCATAAGCATCCTTACAAATAAAGATACATTGCAGGTTCCAGTAAATGTTCAACCAAGCCTCTTTCGTTACTCTTCACTAAGAAATTGACAGTAGTGAAGGAAAAACTTCAAGAGTACTGTGCAACTATATATTCAAGAAGTAGTGTGAATCAGATGTGGATAGTAAAAAGTTTTTAAGAACTTTTGGACAATTTGAAATCACGAGACTTTACAAAAATCAACACCATAAACGTACGACTTTTCAACTTTATACAGAATAAAAATGGAACTCGTATATTTACTTACCTCGTCATTGGTCATTTGCAAAATCATTTTGTTAAAACAGATTCTAGTTGCTGACCTAAGTACTCTGAAGTTGACATCAAGAAGATGCTTGAGTTTCTGATTGACAATATCTATGTGGTTTTCGGAGACCAGGTATTCCAACAATCTATTGGAATTGCAATGGGTTCAATTTCACAAGGACAATTAATAATAAAGGACAATTTATGCGTAATTTCATACAAATTCCTTAAGACAGTGTCGCGGTTGATTTGCACTTGACTTTAATAGATCAGTTAATCTTTTGTCATTGGACTTGTTAACAGTCGTTTATATCAAAGGACTCGGAGTGTTTCTCTTTCGGTCAGATACATATGTACACGTGAAACCGTATTAATTTCATAATCTGAAATAATATTTATTCTATTTTGTTTTAGAAATACACTCTTTGAACCATCTGCTAGCAGCCAAACTGTAAGGTCGAAAAGAAAAAAGTCTGAGTAGATCAGAGTCTTGTTTTATTATTTTTTTTTCCATATGACGTCTATTCAACACTGTCTTAATATTTTTTCATATATCATCATCTACTAATATCATCTGTAAACTTTCCCTTTATAGTTCTGTAAAAGTCTCCTCTTTTGTATTTTATGTGCGAATACCTCTTCATTAGTTTTGTTGAATCGTACTAATAGTTTGAAGGAATAAACGATTTTACATGACTTGTCTCAAATGAAAGACAATTAGAGACAAGATATTTAATATTTAATGTTTTAAAAATTGCTCTTATTTCCTTTTGCATGCGGCATCATCATCAACTCCATTGTTATTAATAACATCATCATCATCATCATCACCATCATCATCATCATCATCATCACTGCCTCATATGAATTCGAATAAGACACATCTGCTTAAAACGTGGGACAATTCTACCCTTGAGAATTGCTACGAATTTTTCGAACACCTGATCTCCAAAATGTACGAGGGTTGTTCGGAAATTATTGAGACAATTACATTTACTCCATGAAGAACGGAGATAATTTCATGAAATTTCATCAACATCTTATAAAGAACGAATAAAACACTTATGCAAAATTTCTAATTCCTATGATAATAAAATAAGTTCTGGTGAAATTATAAACATGCATATGTCTAACGACCCGGAGCAGCATCACTACGTCATTTAACGTCATGTCAGCCGGAGATGGTTTCGCATGAAAAACGATCGGGAAGCGTGTAATACTTTTCCTTCTTTGTTAATACATATAACATAACAAAAATCAAACAGTCTCTTTTCTTAAAATTTTCTTTTAAAATGTATGTTGTTGCTATCCCAGTGTAAAATTTTCATTTGTGGGAAAGGATGACTTAGAATCATGCATTGCTGATTTATGCAACGCGGTTCAACGATATTAATACGGTCAAGATATTAATACCGTACGAAATAACTGATGGTCGTCCGGGTCTTTTGATTTTACTATGATAGAATAATTGTAAAAAAAAATGTATACCAGTGAAATTACAAACCCTAACTTATTATTATTTTTTCTCGTTGCTATTGTATTAGCAGGTTCTTCAGTCTGGAAAAAAGTTCTACATTGAGCTACACAAAAATTAAGGTATGCTGGCTGCTCCGCCCTTGACGTCAAAATCCATTTTTTCCTTGTTAGCAGATTTCACTACCGCGCTTAATTTTTTTATGATCTCCGTATTTCTGATCAAAATTCTAACAAAGTTCCACAGCATGAATTGGAAATAAAGCTGAAAAATTATACGCAAAAACTGAATTATTTTCGCTCTTATTATGGGTCCACAAAGAGTCAGAACGTTGGTGTTACATATTTTCGTGCCTGCTCCGGGTACCCCTACTATTGACGCATTTTAAATACCATTGTACAGAAAATATTTATTATTTGTAAAATATTTTTTGCTTTTATTAATCCGTAGTGTATGTCAAACGCATATGCAAATTTTCACCGAAAGACGTTCATTAGAAAGCAAAATATACACAATGTCTCAATAATTTTCGAACAGCCCTCGTACATAGGTATTGTCAATTGGAAATTCAAGCATATTTTGACACTCATTTTTACAATTAGCATGTTTTTTATCCATAAAAGATTTTTGCAAATAACAAGATGAGATAAAGTTAAAGATTGATTTTTATTAAAAAGAAGATGTCTTTGAATAAGATTACCTAAATTTTAACCTCCTTTGGGGAGAGTTTGTATAAAGATTTGTTCAAGAAAAGGTTACATTTCAGAAAACTCAATTTCTCGCCACTTTAGCGAAATTTATTTGTTATCTCATACAAAACATTCTAAAAACAGTGTCGATGTTGATTTTGCACTTGACTGTAATAGATCAGATACTCTTTTGTCTTGGGAACTGTAAACACCTGTTTAAATGAAAGCAATGATTCTCATTTTGGTCCGATACATATGTGCATGGGAGACCGTATTAATTTCATAATCTGAAATAATTTCTTGATTTTTTTAAAAAAAATACACTCTTTGAACCAACTGCTAGCAGCCAAACTGTAAGGTCGTGAAGAGAAAGGTCTGAGTAGATCAGAGTCTTGTTTTATTATGTTTTTCATGACCCCTATTCAACAGTATCTTAATATTTTTTTTTTATCTATCATCATCTACTACTATCATCTATAAACTTTCCCATTAGAGTTTTGAAAATGTTTCCTTTTTTTTGTATTTTATGTGCAAACACCTCTTAATTAGTTTTTATTGAGTCGCATTCATAGTTTGTTGAATCAAACGATTTAACATGACTTATCGCAAATGAAAGACACTTAGAGATGAGATATTCAATACTCAATGTTTTAAAAATTACTCTTATTTCCTTTTCCGAGTAGCATCATCATCATCATCATCAGTATCGTCATCTACATTATCATCATCATCTACATCATCATCATCGTCATCAATGCCTTTCACTTCTTTATCATTTTGATCTTTACAGCATTGAGTTGGAATGAAGTCGACAGATGGCGCTTCTGGTTCTGGTCCACCTCCACAGTCAGGAGAGCTGTCATACAGAGACTGCATTCTGGAAAATCTCAAATCCGTATAAGTATTTACATCTGGTTGTTCACGTGTGCTCGATACAACATTTCCGGCTCCATCTGACGAAGAACTTCCATGAGATTCCAATCCATCCCTCTTTTTAATTTGAAAAAAATCTTTAATTAACGTATTTATTTGTAATGTTTACAGACAATACAATATTTTTAACCGTTGGTTCTGTAGTGAGCCCATCAGACGGAGCAAAACAATCAAATGGCCTTGAAAACCTACTGGAAAAATTTCATATTAACCAGTCAAAAATGAATAATTGTAATTGTAAAAATGCTAGTTATTATGCATTATATTGGTAAATTATTCCATAATATAAAAATACTCAATAGTTTTATTTTGCCCAGATTACCAAGATCTAAGATAGAACAGTAGACCAATCAGACTCATGGTAATTACAGATCCAACCAGGGCATACGTCAGGTTTGTCCACTCACTAGGACCTTCTCTTTACTTTCCTTAAAAGGAAATACATTAAATAAAGAAATTGAAAAGATTAAAAATGTAATAATTTGTTAAAAGTGCAAATAAAGAACAGGGATCATTCACAAAAATATTTAAACGATACAAATATATGAAGCGGCGGACAAAAAGTAAGGGCCCCTGATTTTTTTAGAGTTTGGATTAAGTGCCAAGGAGGCGAGGGTAACAGACATAAATTCATGAACAGGATAGACGAAAAACATTTTGTCATTACCCATGCTTTCCATTTGACAGCCATATCGTACATCACACCTCTCTATAGGACAGTAGCACTCAGACGTACAGAGTTTTCCCTAAAAACCCTCCACACATCTTCCAGTGCAGTTTATACCATAAGTTCCCAATGGACACTCTGTAAAATGAATTTTGATATAAAAATATTTCCATGCAAGATCCAAAACTCATTTTTTTTAAATTTCTTTTGGATCACCTATACTTAAATTTCCCTCATTTGAACTCGTATATTGACTTACGTGGTCATTGGTCAATTGCAAATATATTTTGTTAAAACAAATTCTGATTGCACACACAAGTGCTCTGAAGTTGACATAAAAAGATGATTGCGTTTACTTACTTACTTACACAGCAATATACCTTCATCACCTGCATACGGAGTGGATTCGATAGGCAAGAGCATGCTCTACAGTGTACATATGAACAATTTCTAAAACAAGGTAACTTATTGACAAGCAAGTTGATAAAACAAGAATATCAGCAGTCTAGTTTAAAAGGTTTAATCATTTCGTAAGTTCTACGGTCAATAGAGTGACCTTGTCAGCAAATACAATTTATCATTGAGACAAATGCTGACTGACGTTTTTCATACTTATTGTTAGTCCGTTATTTATACACTGAATTGACGACGGATTTTTCCGTCATTTCCTGATCATGACATGGAGAACACAGCGGGTGGGACCAGTCAGCAGGGAATGTCCAATCCTCCATGGCACCTGATCCAACCTCTTATGTTTCGGAGGTCCGTGTTTGCTCTGCTCCTATTTTGTATTGTTTTATGGACTTTGATATTTATTACTGTTCGTTATCTCTACATCCTTCCTCATAATCTACTTCCACTATGACTTATTATTAAGACATTTCAGCCATGGCACCTGATCCCACCTCTGATGTGTCGGAGATCTGTGTTTGCTCTGCTCCTGTTTTATATTGTTTTATGGACTTTAATATTTAACAATATGTTCGTTATAAACTTTATTAAGGGGCAAGTGGAGCATATAATTTTGCTATAACTATATAATTTATCTTATGCACTCTTTTTGAAGTTGAAATTTCCACATGACAAACTGTAAGCATGCTCAAAAGTCTTAAAGTCTAGAAAAACAATACGATTTGTAAGCAGAACACATGTAAAAACACAGAAAAGTTCACGTGTCATGTAAAAGTAAAATCAAAAACAGTATTACTAGGGGCATGAAACAAGATTCCTTAGGGTTACCACATCTGTTTCCCAAAAGTAAAAAGCATCCTTAATATTATTTATGGGTGTCATCACGCCTATGCTATTTGCTTATTAAGACATTTTCTATGAAACTTTTGTTATATGTTTGGAATCTCTTGAACCAAAAAATCTATAATATAGATAACAATCGCTGTCTTCTTATCGAAATAATTAAAGTTATTGTGCTTACCGACACAATCCCCGTGCGAACTTCGGTAAAAATTGAGACAGCACCTGCAAACATGTGAGAGAGAAAAGTAATGTAGAGTGTTGCAGTAACTCTTATTGTTTTAACAGATGTACACATAATCTGTATATGTGCATTATATCATTCTAGTAAAAGCTCCGAATAGCATACCTGTCTCCACACAATACACTGCAATAAATCTTCAAGTTGGGTAAGACTATCATATGACACAATATCAGTCCTCTGAAATGAATCATTTCTTTTTTTAAAAATCTGCATTAAGGTGGAATGCCACACCAATTTTTTATTTTATAGATCTTTGAGTCATTTTTTTAAAACAATGGTTTCAGCATTGAAAGGCCGATATTAGCTCTAAATTATTTGATATGAATTTTTTTGTATTTTTTCAAAGAAAATGAAAAAAATATTTACATCCAAATAAGATGTTTTCTTGTAAAAATTTTGCTGTAAATGAATGCATCACATGAATACCAAATAAAATATGTAAAGAAAGTGTGGTCAGACTTTTTAATTTTTTTTATAAAAAAATATTTATTAAAATAAAACACATTATTTGTGAATATTTTTTAAACCTATGGTTAAAAACACCATAAACTAGTCACAACTAAGGACAACATGTTTGTCAATCATATTTTTAAAAGAAATTGAAACGAAATTGAGAAATTTAAGAGAAATTATTTATTTTAATATTTGGACCTAACCCGATCAAAATTAAACTGATCCTGATCAAAATTATCACAAAATGAATAAAATTGCTAATTTATTGCCTCTTCATGTATTTACAATGAAGAAATCTATTTAATTGTCAGGTTCTATAATGTTTTAATCCTAATAACACCCAATCAGACTAGTGTTCTTAAGAAAAGTTATTTATTTCCAATAATTGTAAAATTATGGTCGGGATCGGTTTAATTTTGATCGGGATTGGCCAAAATTAAAAAAAATATATTATCTCTAAAATTGGGCTATTTCGTTTCAATTTCTTTTATAAATATGATTAATGAACATGTTCTCCCAAGTTTTGGCTGGTTTTAAGAAGATTTTAACCACAAGTTTAAAAAAGATTCACAAATTATGTGTTTTATTTTAATAAAAAAAAAATTTTTTAAAAAAATTAAAAAGTCTAACCAGACTTTCTTTACATATTTTATTAGGTATTCATGTGATGCATTCATTTACAGCAAAAATTTTATAAGAAAGCGTCTAATTTGGAGGTAAATAATTTTTTTTGTTTTCTTTGAAAAAATATAAAAAAAAATCATATAAAATAATGAAGAGCTAATGTCGGCCTTTCAATGCTGGAACCATTGTTTAAAAAGATTGTCTCAGATTTCTATAAAATAAAAAGTTGGTGTGGCATTCCTCCTTAATTGAAATATTTATATCGGTATTAAATATGTGTAAATATTGTAAAATAAATTAATTAATATATATTTTCTATTATTTCCTGAACCCTTGTGTTGCAATTACGTATTAATATATTCATTCTTTTCCTTGGAACCTATTAACTTGAAAAGTGATAGAGCCGCCGCTAACAATGACTAGAAATCAGTTTTAGAAAGGAAATATTAGCATATGTGGTATTTAGGAAATAAGAACAATTGTGAATATAGAAAACAGGATGGAATTGTAACATGATCAATTGTTCGTCAATATGCATATGATTTGTAGGCATTTTTTACATAAAGATTTAATCTTCACATTATTCAAAGAAATAGTATCATTGAAAATATCGAACAAATGCTCTTTGTCTTATTATTATTTATAGTTAACTACATGTAGCATTTAAATTTCATGTTAAAATGACAATGTCTCTTCATGAATGTAATGCCTTAATTGAGCTTAATTTATGTAGAATGTTTTTTTTTTTTCCGCGAACCTTTTATGCAACAATCACTCTACGCACAGACATAACTAGGTTCTCCAAAAGTTACTATGATTCTATTATCCATCACAAATAATGACAGAGCTAGTGTATATATCATTATTTGGACTTGGTTCCTTGATACCTACCTCAAATCACAGTCCATTAAATTTCTTTATTACTAAGGAGAATCCTTTGGGGTTTCCTGAACTGTTATACGATTTATTTTTGATACATTTTAGTCACTGAATATATTTAAATCTTTGTTTGCATATGTAAAACTAATTGGCCAAGAAAGACAACTCTTAAAACCATCTTTCGTATTTAATCAGATATGATTCATATATAGATAAAGTATAACATTGATGGAGTCTTGGTCGAGGGGAACTGGAATCTTGCTAACTCCCTCAGTGATATGCTTTTTAACTGTTTTATTATACCGATACAAAAAGAGGATTACGAATGGCTCGGAATTAGCTTCAAAACTAACAGGGGATTAGCACATTAATATATTAGACTGATACAAAAGTAAAGTCTAGATGATTACGGATAACCGGGGATTAGCTTCCAAGGAAGGGGTTAGCTCATACAACTAACACACTGATAATAAGTCCATTCACTGAGATTTCTAGGGAATTATTCACATTTTACTGCCTTACTTTTATGTAGGAAAACATCAGTAGAGGTATAATAAAGTCAATTGATATTCCTTGATTATGTTATAAAAGTTTTTCTTATTGGATTTACTCTCCAAGTCTTTGTCATGATCGGGAAATAACGGAAAAAGAGTCTTCAGTGCAGTAAATATTATAAATAATGGACTAACAATAAGTATGAAAAATGTCAGTTAAAATTTATTTCAATACAATGACATTGCCAGGAAAATTCAATTTATTATTGAGTCAAATGCTGACTGACGTTTTTCAAAATTGTTAGTCCGTTATTTATACATTGAATTTACGGCAAATTTTTCCCTTATTTACCTATCATGACAAGAAGCACACAGCGGGTTTGACCGGTCTGCAGGGAATGCTCACTCCTCCATGGCATCTGATCCTACCTCTGATGTTTCGGAGGTCCGTGTTTGCTCTGCTCCTTTATGGACTTTGATATTGAATACCGTTCGTTATCTCCATATTCTTCTTTCAATGATAAATTGTACATGTATTTGCTTACAAGTCATTGTATCGATTACAGAACTTACGAAATGATGACTTTTACAATAATTTACCTAGTTCTAAAACTTGTTCATACGTAGATTATGCTCTTGTATATGGAATCATTTGATAAATGACCTCAATGATCATTGTGTCTATTGAGGAATGCAAAGAGTTCGTTCATGATTAATATTGTTCAATAATTTCAGTAAAAACTAAAAGTAAAAAGCTTTTTTCCTAAAAAAGATGAATTTTCAAGACGGACAAAATCACAAAATTGTGCATTATGTTTATAGCTATTCATTTCCAGCAGGAATTGTTAGGATTTTTTCTTGTATATGAAAATATAAATGAACATCTTTAAAGCACACAAATAATAGAAATTCTGTTTGTTTTGAATGGAAATATAGGATATTTTTAGGATTTTGTTTTTCTTAGCTTACCTTGCATCATAAAAACTGATGAGTGTAGGTATAAGGACGAAGAATACCTTTTCAAGAATAGATGTCATTTTGAATTTCTTCCTTAACTTGATGTATTTTTGCATACTATTTAGATTTAGACCTTGTGTAGTTCATATTTCTCACAAAGATTCTGCATTCCTTGTATTTCTGCCCGAATGTCATCTGTTTTAATCCCTGCCCTTCCCTCATTAAAAAGAACACAATTAAAAACCTTAGCAGCAAGATTGATTGATTATATATTTTTAACGTCTCTCTCGAAACTTTTTATCTCACCGTATGCTGAAGAACGGCTTCAAATTTAGACCTACGCTAGACACTCAGGGCCCTTGAGCGGTGAGGGTTCTTGATCGTGCCATCGCTTACCGTGACACGGGACCTACGTTTTTAAGGTCATATCCGAAAGACCCGTGACTTTCACTTTTAGTGCTGAACAATCTACCTATGTTTACGTCTTAGGTCTGAAGCGGTGCCGCGAACGAGAACCGAACGCGTGCCTCCCGATCACAAAGCAAACGCTCTACTACTAAGCTACCATGACCGGGCCCTAACAGTAAGAGAAATGGACTCAGTGAACACAGTGAAAATTTAATATCACAAGTTGTAAATTATTTTTTCATCGTATTTCTGTTCGAAAATGAAAGGAATATGTTGAATGAAGTTTCTAAACACATGTATTTAAATGTCTAGGATTTTTTTTTTCTCGATCGTGACATGGAAAGTACGGGTATGATAAGTCAATATGCTATACTTTTTACGTTTAAAGTCATCATTTCGTAAGTTCTATGGTCGATACAATAACCGTGGAAGCAAATACAATTTATCATTGACTCAAATGCTGACTGACGTTTTTCATACCAATTGTTAGTCCATTATTTATACACTGAGCTGACGATGGATTTTCCGTTATTTCACCATTATGACAATGAACACACGCCGGGTGTGACCGGTCTGCAGGGGATGCTCACTCCTCCATTGCACCTCTGATGTTTCGGTGGTCCGTATTTGCTCTGCTCCTATTTTGTATTGTTTTATGGACTTTGATATTGAATACTGTTCGTTATCTCCATATCCTTTTTAATCTTTCATGGCACCTCCCATTATATTGTTCTATTTTTTGATCTTCTTACAATTAGTGGACTTATATTTTTTATATTATTTTTTTTTTGCTTTTTTGTTTAATTTCAATATTTATACAAAATACAGAACAGGAAAAGTTGGGGATTATTTTGTTCATAAGGAGCAATATCAAAATAACGAATGAATATATAATGCAAAATGCTGAAAAAACGTTTTGAAACCATTCTTTTGACGCCATTTTCAGAGGAAATGGCGGGAATTTGCTTTATTATATTCCTGTTTTAAGTACTTTCTTGTTGTTTTCCTGATTGAAAAAAGCACGATAAAAAACAAAATGCATTGTACACTGTACTGACCAGTGTACCGTAATACATATCAAACTGAAAAAATTAACACGCATGTGCAAGTAGAACATCAGAAAATCTAAATTTGTTGAAGCAGATAAGGGACATTTTGCTGATGTTCAGGCCATTTCAAAATCCATCAGGGTAAAATGCCTGAATTTCGAAAAGGAATATATTTTGGATCATGTTACTTTTTTACAGTAGCAAGTGACATTAATAGATGTGGAACAAGGTAATAATTTCATTATCATTGCAATATACAGTATATAATAAAGCCAATTTGAATAATTTTGTTTTTTTTTTTCGCATTCATATAGATTAATTGTGCATTTTATGTTAAGGTGCTGTCTCAACTATTACGAATACTGGAATGGATCATGCTTAGGTATGTGTTACTGTTTGATTTAATGTCGTATGTGTATTGTTTAATTCAATGTCATGACAAAAGTAAAAGCAAATCTTTCATTTCTATAATATGAAATTTCTCCTTAGAATGCCCTCTAGGCACACACGGTGTTAGTTGCTCTGGAGAGTGTGTCCCGGGCTATTTTGGAAAGTTCTGTCAAACTAAATGTCGCTGTAATTTCGAATTGTGCAGTAAAGAATATGGCTGCCCGAAAGATAAACATCAGCCAATTGGTAATTGCTTTCTTAAGGTCAAAATCTAGTAAATGTCTCCAGACTACCATTTTGGTGCTAAATCCATTATGACGTCATAATCACGTTCAACTTTCCTTTTCCCGTACTTTACGGCTTTAATAAAATTATGTAGAAAATAAAGTATTTTCTGGGAATTCAATTTGAAATTACATGAAAAATAGTCCCGATACCTATATTAAAATTGACATTATTTTAAAGAAGAGTCCAAGAACATACATATAACCGTTTTCTAAGAGACTGTAGGCTATCTGGATACATTTTCTTTGTCTGATACGGAAAAAAAGTCCCATATTCTTGACGGGATTTCTTAATTTTTCATTGAAAATGACAGTATAAATTATGATTTTTCATCTTGTTTACCTACAAATTATGCCCCGAAACAACTTATTTGACCAATCTAAACTTATAAGGCATCATTTAAGGAATTTATTTCTCAAATTTGAGGAATCTGTAGCCACTTTTCATTTACTAGATCTTGACCTTAAATAATTTTGACAATGGCATCATTTCCCATTACATTTCTTTGACAAATTAACTTTATACAGCACCTTAATATTTCGTAATCAAATTTTTAAGAAGGGTTAAAAGTAAATGAATTAATATGTTATCATGGATTAGATTTTCAAGCTTGCTTTTCATTTTACGATATAAATAATCAATGTAAGTAAGACATTAAAAATTTTAAAAAGTATATGTATAAAGCTTAAATTTAAGCTAAATTTAATAAGCTAAATGTTTAAAAATACCAAAAATACCATCTTTAAAGAATTATAAATTTGATTCAGGGTAATTTTTCTTTATAGAAGAAGAAAATAATAATAAATTCGAATCAGTAAGCAGTGGTGATGGGGTAAATGTAGCATATCTTCTGATTGGATTCTTCACTGCTATTTTTATTACCATTCTGTTCCTCTACCTTAGATCAAGGTAACAAACTTAACATTCAGACCGACGGAATTGTTAGCATGATAATGAATTATAATATATTTCTGTGAACTTGTGATTCAGTTAAAACAAAGCTAATTGTTGTATTAATACGGGTACATACATGTATATAGCATTTTGTAAATAGGTTTTACAGACAAAATGCTCTTCAAGAACAAAATTGTCAGAACCAAACTATAACTACAGGTACGTCTTACTAGAGAAATATAAACTACACAGAAAATTAAGACAAATCTTGATGCGAAAGAAAAGTTTTTGGCAAAGAAAAGGGAGATGCATTAAACCAGTTGTTAAATTAAGGGAACCTGTTGATTTCTTTAAATCCCTGAAAAAAACTCTTTTCAAGAGAACTATGGG
>PRKT01002294.1:9288-26912 GCA_003671525.1 Saccostrea glomerata | reverse complement strand
GTAATTCAAGAAGCAGTTCACTGGTGAAATTGAATATTTTAGAATCAGTCATTCAATAATTATGAAAAAAAATTTATAAAAGAATGTCAAAGAAGGTCAAAGTCTAAGGTCGAGGCCAAGAGTAAAAAAAATGTTGGTATTTAGGATAATTATCTCTGTAAGTTTGTGTAAGTTTCCCTTCGAACATAACTAGACGCCACATTTTGTCTGCATACTATCCACAGTTTATTTAAAACTAGAGAAAATATTTCTTCCATTCCATTATTGTCCCACGCTTCGAGAAAGATATGGAACATTAAATCTCATTTGTCTGTCCGTCAGTCTGTCTAGCTGTCCGTCCGTCACAAAAACGTAAACCTTGCAAATAACTTTTGATTTAGTGGAGCAATGACTTTTATATTCCACATGTGTATTAATCTTTTGATATGACCTTATTTTGGGTACCATCAAATAAATGTATTATACAACGGCGATTTTGAAAATTGGCTAAAAATTGTTTCTGATTGACCAATGACGTGGCCCAATATCCTGAAACGTTTGCAATATATTACTTTATCGATACACTTAATCTTGCATTTTTATCACAAAATGCACTCAAGGATATGTGAACCTCATGTTTTTGAACCCACCACGCAACTCGAACTGTTGAAGACATAGGCGCTTGGTTACTGGATGGTGTATTTTATGTATTATGTGGTTTTCTATGTGTGCCTGAATACCCTTAATAAAATACAAATAAAAATTCGCCGAAATTAACACGTTTTAAAAAATGTCATATTTACTGTATATAAAAAGAGTAAAGGAGCGTCACTCTCCATCTTGAAAATCAGGGGGTATCTCGGTTCACACTAAATTTTCATCTATATCTACATTTTTCCTACCGGTGTCGGGTGAGATCTAGCTTCAAAAATGATTGAATGACAACTTCCTATCATCTGTTGACCTACATATGCCGTTTTAGACAAGCAATGAACCGAAACGTCCTCGATTCTTGTACCTGTTTATCGAAAGCAACGGAAGTGCCGATTTCGACTATGTAAAATTTAGAGGCGTCCCGGATATACATCGAAAATCTAGAGAGATCAGAAGTCGGGCCAAACTTTTTCTCTCTAGATTTTTCGTGTAATTCCGGGACACCTCTGCATTTGTCATCGTTAGTTGACCCTGCAGTGGTCCCGGTGGGTGACTTGTGGACTTACCAACATAATTAGATAGACGGCACAAATATTATGGATGGATCCAAGAACATTTATTACACTTGTGCATGTACTTGCAAGAAGGTCTGTCACAATGACCCTTGAAGTTGAAATTATAGCACTTGTTATAGGCTGGGCTTTTGATTTAATTGTTAGTTTAGATTGTGGGGATGATGACATAAACATCAAACATAACTCATAGTCTACTTTAGACCAATCTATGGTGTGTTCGATACTGCGGCGAAGTCGAAACTGCTTGTCATATATCTTCCATCCCAAAGCCCCCTATCCACATCATGCTGCTTTGAGTCTTATGCCATGTAAGTATTTCATCAAACCCTAATAAGATTCTGGGTGGGCTGAAGCATAGATGCTAGCATATACTTAGAATGCATCTGTCCATTTACTGATATTTTGAATCTTATTGCTAGGTTTAACAACCTTTCTTGTGACCAACTCCTTTTTCATTAAAATTTTTTTTTCTCTGAAGATTCTGTCAGGGAAGTGTTATCAAGCAACAAACTAATCTCTATGTTTAATGATTTTAGACGAGTTAGAGACGTTGCTAGCCAATAGTGAATAAATGCTACATACTGATTCTCATAACCAAAGCTTGTACCTGATTGAGATTCAATGGCCAAAGCAGGCACAGGTGCTGGGGGAGAGACATTCTAGCAACAGCTACATTCTCTTGGGCGGCGATGTTTCCTTAAGAACCTGGTTCCTGTACGGTAGGATAATCGTTAACGGCTACCGCTGGTCGCTCTTGCCTTGACCTTTTTGACCTTGATGCTTTCCCCCCATGATCTCTGTAATTCCTCTTATTCTTATTTTTTGGGAGGCATTTCCACTCGTTAGAGTAAATAATAAACAAACTAGAGGTACTGTGAGCAGTGGGCTCATTAAATGATACCCCCGCCTCCCATATGATTATAATGGCAAACCCGTGTTTAACTGTGGCCGGGAAATCCAAAATATGTGTCGGATCAAAAAGTAAAATAGGAGGTGCGCAATGGCAATACGTAATAAAGATTCTGTGAAAGATTCATTAGATTTCACTTGGTGGTATAAGAGGAGTTGCGGATAAGAGATGGATACCCCTAAGCGTAAGAGACACATACCGGTTACAGGCTACACTCCCACTTTTCAAGCGGGGGTGTAAAAATTACTAACTGTAATTCACCAGAGACAAACTTTTTAGATGAATTTGATACGGGCAAAATTAGAAACTATGTATTGAAAATGGCTGTCGTGTCACATTTGAACGGGCTGTAAATCCATCACAATCCAGAAAAAATACATAAGCTGGATTGAGTTAACATAAAGAACATACAAACTTTATTATCCATTAACAAAAATTTAAATATATTTAAGACCGATGCAAAAATTTTCTTACAGATATTATGAAAAAAAATTGACAAAGAAATATTCAACTTACTCTAAATCTGTATCCAGCAAGTTTATGAAAAGAATGTTGATCCTGAGCTTTCCGACTTATATAATACATAAGGCAGCAGGCCGATACCGACCAAAAATTAACACGTTTTACCGTAAAATAAAGTCATCGATTTATATGCATAAAAAGATGATGATATTTAGATGTTATACTGACCAGGTGATAAAGGCCAATTAACAACTTAATTATTTGACAAACGAGGTTAAATTGTTACAGTTTTTTCATCGTCATCTTTTCTCATTATACCCCCAGCTTGAAAAGTGGGAGGGTATATAGTAATCGGTATTTCCGTCCGTCCGTCCGTTACGCTTTGGGGTACCAATCTCTTATCCGCAACTCCTCTTATACTACTGGGTGAAATTTAATGAAACTTTCACAAAAGCTTTATTACATATTGCCATTGTGCCCTCCTATTTTACTTTTTTATTCGACACGTATTTTAGGTTTCCCATGGCAAAACATGGACATTGCCATTATTTGCTTACCTATGGCGTCACATATAGAAGCTTCTGGATCACATTTGATATGACGAGTTATTCCTCTTTACACATTTCCGTAAAACAATATAAAGCAAAACATGGACGTTATGGGAGGTGGGGGTATCATTTAGTGAGCTCATTGCTCACAGTACCTCTAGTTTATTTTATGTCTCCCAACCCATTCGCTACCCAAGAGCTGGCTCTGACAATGAAACGATTTTAAAACGAAACAGTGTAGCACTCACAAACAGGCTTATATTACAGCTGCATGGAGCTCTCAGTGAGTGTGGCCGGTCGACGGGGGATACGCGCTCCTACTAGGCTGCTGATCCCACTTCTGGAATTCCGAGGGGTCCGTGTTTTGCCTAACAAAAAAATACTAGTAAACTATAGTTTAATATAGTTAACTATAGTTATAACTTTGACACTTTGAAAACTTTGGCAAAAACTTTGACACTTTGAAAAAACTTTGGCGAAAACTTTGACACTTTGAAAAACTTTGGCAAAAACTTTGACACTTTGAAAAACTTTGGCGAAAACTTTGACACTTTGAAAAACTTTGACAAAAACTTTGATACTTTGAAAAACTTTGGTGAAAACTTTGACACTTTGAAAAACTTTATCAAAAACTTTGACACTTTGAAAAACTTTATCGAAAACTTTGATACTTTGAAAAACTTTGGCGAAAACTTTGATACTTTGAAAAACTTTGGTGAAAACTTTGACACTTTGAAAAACTTTGACAAAAACTTTGACACTTTGATTTACTATAGTTAACTATAGTATTTTTTGTTAGGGGTATACCCTATCCATACATTTGTATTGATCATGGCTTGTTTTATAGATCACTTGTTGATATCTTTACCTTTTTATACCCCCGCTTGAAAAGTGGGAGGGTTTATTATTAACGGGATGTCCGTCCGTCTAGCTGTCATGTCCGTCAGTCATGACGTCCGTCTCTTACGCTTTTGGGTTCCCATCTCTTATACGCAACTCCTCTTATACCACCTGATATAATTTAATGAGACTTTCACAGAATCTTTTTCACATTATGCCTTTGTGTTCCTTAATGCTATTTTAAGGAAGAAGACAATTTTGAAATAACCCAGTATTGCAAGCTGATATATAATGTACAGCAATTATAACAAAATACATGTATATATTTCTAGACGTCAAATGTATCAAAATTATGTTAGTCAAATGGGAAATATTTCTAAAGATAATTATTGATTTCTATGCCTAACATAACAATAATTTTAAGAAACATCGTAATTTCATACATGTACATTTGTACAGTATGTTTTTATATCAGTAAAATACAAATTATGCAAATGAATTGAATGAGGCAATATCGCAAGTTTCGATTGATTAATCCATTTTTAAAAATTTTAATCTCCTTTAATATATATACACGCATCTTGATACAATGATAGAAATACTCAATGTACATGTAGCTTAATTAAAAAGTACCTTAACTAAAGATAATTTTTCAAGATATTCTTTAATTAAAGTCATATTACACTCAGACGTACATAGAAAAATTTTGATATTTTTTTTCCACTGGACATTGTAGAGAAACATGTATCAATAAAATATATGGAGATAACGAACAGTATTTAAGTCAAAAGTCAAATAAACAATGCAAATGACAAATATTCTCGTGTTTTATATCCTCCTAAGTTATTTAAGAAGAAGAATAAAGCATCAATTGGTATATTTGTAATAGTCACATCAAAGTGAAATTTAAACCTCGTTTGAGGGGAACATATAGATCTTCGTAAAAATGGCATTAGTTAAAATGTTCGTCTCTTACTAAAACTGACCAAACATGAAATAATGTATTAAATTAAACTTCTTTTTTATTTCGTTTGTTGGTGCTTTCTTATCATCATAGTCGTTGACTTGAGAGAGTATTTTTCTCCTTTCCAGTGATACCATATTATACCCTTCCAGGGACCATGACCTGTTGGATTTCTGTAATAAACACTGTTCAGAAGACTATCAGAACAACCCTTATACCACCAAGCTCCCTTGTTTAATTTAGCACAGTTGACACTGTGATAGTCTTGGTCACGGTCATACGTTGAAAACCTGGCCCCTTGCGAGTACGCCAAGGAATCTCCTAAAAAAATTTCTCTTCATGAAAAAGATCAATGCTATTAATCTAGATATAAGGAACTTGATTTCAGTTACATGCACATTGACATGTATGCAATTCATTTAATATAAAATTCAGTGTAGTTAAAATAAAATTCAGTAACTTTATCCAAAACCTAGTTTCATAATAGACAAAAAAAGATCAGAATGCTTCTTACGCAATATACTAGGTAAGAAAATTTATCGAATAATAATTTATTATAATTCCAGAAATTCCTGACCCAACCTGCAGTTCCTGTGTATCCAGAGACCGTCAGTCGATATCCGTTAGCTTCGCTACTTATCTGAACGTGGCTGTACTTTGCGAATCTTTTGTTACCATTGAAATCTTCTAGGTTTATCCTCAACTCATAATATCCATGGCTTGTTATTTCATGCAATGCTTCGTTTCCTTCAAACCATTAAAGAGTAACAGCAAACAATACTATTATTTGTTTAACGTT
Organism: Saccostrea glomerata; assembly: GCA_003671525.1. Classification (NCBI taxonomy): domain Eukaryota; kingdom Metazoa; phylum Mollusca; class Bivalvia; order Ostreida; family Ostreidae; genus Saccostrea; species Saccostrea glomerata. The sequence continues at coordinate 21,181 of PRKT01002294.1, read as the reverse complement.
CAATTTAAAATCTCATTTAAAATATCTCAGTGACATCCATACCAAGCCAGTGTTCTCCCCTAACATTACCGAAACCCCTTTTATAATCCAACCAAGTGCGGTAGAAATTCACGTACCCGTTTATTCTTCGTTGAAAAACCTGAATATAATGCAAAATGTTATATTAATTTGAGCTTCATTTAATTTCATTTCTAAAACAGATGTGACATGTAGTTTAAGTTAAAATTATGTATGTGGAGATAACAAACAAACAGTATAGTGCCATGGAGGAGTGAGCATCTCCTGTCGACCGGTCACACCCGCCGTGTGCTTCTTTGTCATGTTCGAAATTAAAGTAACTGAAAAAATCCGTCGACAATTCAGTGTGTAAGTAATGACCAAAAGTTAGAATGAAGAATGACAGTCAGCATTCGAATTAATGATAGATAATGTTTGCTGACGAGATCATTGTATCGACAATAGAAAGTACGAAAAAAAAAACTTTAAACGAGATTGTTGATATTCTTGTTTCTTCAATTTGTTGTCAGTAATTTAGCCCATTTTTCGAAATTGTTAATATGTAGAGCAAGTTCTTGCGTATCGAATTAACTGGGAGATATAAATCCCTTACGCAGGTCATAATGGTATATTGCTTCATAAGTAAGGAAAGTTGGTGATTCATTAGTTAAAGTCATCATAAACCTTAACTAGAAAAAATAAAATAATAATAATAAAAAAAAACTAGTAAACTAATTGTTCTGGAACAATTAGAAGTTTTTCCACCTTCTTTAAAGAGCAAGAGCCACTTAGGGCCTTTTTGACCCTGAGAATTTCTGAAAAATTTGTCAGAAAATCAAATCTGCTCAGTTTAGGTTGAAAATGCACTATTTATCACTTGGACTGTTGGTGACCATGCATCTATTGAACATGACGTAATTTTCCCTGTAGTCAAAGCATAATCACGTCATAAAATGCGTCATTTTTCCCATATCCTGTAAATTCCCTTGAAAATGGCCTAAACGTGAAGTATTTGTTCCATATTTCCAAAAGAGCACAACCTCTAATCGAAAATATGCGATTACGTAATGAAAGATATCTTTTTATGAAGATTAAAAAACATGTTTAAAATTTTGGATCGTGGGCTGTGCTCACTGAAGGTAGTCAAATATGAATGATTCCTGCAATATTCAAGATCACTGCATTTTCTTAAAGCCTGTTTTTCAATACTCAGAATCTCAAAAAGAATTTTTTTATATGAAATGAAAGCACCAAGTCTCTTCTTTATTTTGATATATGAAATGGGTAAAATGGTGATACGCAAAATTGTTAAGGCTTGAAAAAGGGGGCGGGGCCTAATTTATACCGGAAAAGTTTACTGTGACGTCACACAAAATATGGCTTTTATGTATTTTTCATAATACCTGAAAATGAAATAATTTGCAACTTTTAACTGTATTAGCATAATAAACAACAATAAAAACTTATCAATGCATAAAAAACTTGCTAGTTAAATCCCATGTAGCTCGTTATAAGCAAAACACTTATCGCGATGAACTTGTAAATATGACGTCATTTTGGTGAAAATGACGTATTTCATGTGCTGTGAGAGGCAAATTGAGGAATTTTTTAACAATGAAAAATGCGTTTTATAATAAAATTGAATATTATTTACAGGTTTAAAATAGTCAATTAATACCAATATTTATAATATAACCTTTGTTTAGTGCGATTATTCATTAACTATCAAGAGAATGTATTTTATTAATTCATATGGAGAAATGGTGTTCATTCTGCTCATTTACATATTCGCCATATTGGAGCTTTAATGGCAGCAGATTCTATAAAGGATTATATAGAGAACTTACAAAAAATTGCCAATTTTTATATTCTAACTATTTCGGATAAAGTTCTTCCGCCGATCTTTTGTTTTTCCTTTATATCTTCTACCGGAAATAACAATGATGTTGATGCCAAAGTGAAAGTTGCGATCGCCTTTTTGATTTGAAAATTCGAAGCGAGAGTACACTGTTTTAATGAAGAAAAGAGAACTGAATTAGTGTTTTTATCATTTTTGGTGATTAAATGGAAGTGTTTATTGCATGATGACAGAGTTCTTCCGCCGATTAATAGGTGCAAACGAAGGTCTATTTTTAGAAAATATTGCTGTTATAAAATTGTATGAAGAGTTACGACCGCCTTTTAAATTTAAAAACGGCAATTTTTGCATTCGCCTGACCTACTAATTATTGAAACATACGGTATCATTAATTGCCAACTGACGATAACGCTAAATTCTACCCATTTAGATATGTCGAGTGCTTAAACAAATTCAAATAAAAAAAAGTGCATGTTTTTATATTAAAAAATTAAAGATATGGTATAATTTGAGTTTTTGCAGGATCTTATGAATATTAATGAGAAGTAAATCACGTGGGAGCAACCTCATGAATAAACTGCACGTCATTTCTCCATATGTATTTCGTGTTATTATGTACAAGTTAGGTATATTTCACATAGAGATGCCTCATTAAATCGTACTTTCGCAAGGGCATACACTGCATGGATCTTAACCATTTTTTGAATACGGATGAAGGATATTTTCCTTAACTTGAAAAGTGCTGCTGCTTTCTTTAAATCGAGGACGTGATTTTTTAAGTACACAAAATATTTAGTAAAAGTCAAACAGATTTCAACATTGGCCTATTGACTTGAAAATTTTACTTAAAAAACGCGAATTCTATTCAAAGCAGTAGCACTTTTCAGAATTTACAAAGTATGCAGAAACAATTAATAGCTTGAATTTTTAATTTCAAATAGGGTATGCCCTTGTGATATTGAAATTTGTTAATGACCTACATTCGGTACTCGAATTATGTATTCATCACGTGACGGACTAAACTTCATACAGCACGAGTGGGTTATACTACGCTATTTCCATAAGTATTTAAGTTCTGTGATAATAAAACAGCTTAATTAAAATAAATTCGGTTTTCAAAAAATCCCCCTTTTTTACACGTCTATTTTCCGTTGATTTGTCATAGTAGACCTTAAAAGTGCTGCGTTGTTTATTATTTGATATAAGAACAAGGCCATTTATGCACAACGTGAACCTAGCTCTTTCAAAATTTTTGATTTTTTACTCTCTAAAATTCATTTAATGCATAAAAGAGTCCAGAAATGGTTTGAAAAAAAAATTCAAATTACCTTGACCTTTGACCTTTAACAAGTATTAAAGGTAAAAGCTCAAGAGTCATTTTGCAATTGACCCCATGCTTCTACGCTTATGATTTTAAAGTTTTAAGGTTTTATAGTAAGCGCAAAGATTTTAAAGGGCAATAACTCATATAATGGGTCGTCAGATCTTTTGTACCGAATAAATTGAAGTTGTTTCAAAATACCCTTAAGACGTTAGTGAATGTTTTGTGTCTGTACAGTTTACGATTTCAGAGGAGTAGCAATAACAATGTTTTTCGAACAACGCGCAATAATTTTCAAACGGGTCCATCATAGGAAATATGAATAAAATGTACCTAGCAGATTTAAAAGTACTTATTTATATGCAAAGATATGTTGTATATGTTAAAAAACAAAATTATGTTGTGGAGAAAACTAAAATTTTCTTATTTCGATTGAGTTTTACCTTTGACCTTGATATAAATTTCAAAGTCAAGGATGGAAAAATCATCTGCAGTTGGTTCCATGTCTCTACGATTTTTAGTTTTAAAATGTTTCGTTATTTGTAAATATCGAAAACTTTAAGGGGTAATACCTCATTTAAAGGGTTGACGAATACTTTTGCAATAAATAAATTGAAGAGAACACTCTGTTAGTCAAAGACATTTGAAAAGGTTTTGTACCTCTACGGTTTACGGTTTCGGAGGAGTAGCGATAACAAGGTTTATCGTGCAAGGGGCAAGAACTCCGAAAGGGGTCTTACTTCATAGTCAATCTTTTCATAAGTTTAAAATATCCTTTACGATGAACAAAAAATCTTTTTGATAAACCTTGAAACAAAAAAATCAGCGGAAGAAAACAAAACAATTTCAATAGGTCTTTCCACAGGAAGGTGGCCGAACTCTAGTGTCCAGAACACCAAAACAAAATTCAGTTTTGTATAGCTTTTCATGTAACAGTGTTAGATGCTGTGACCTTAACTTCGACATGTAGATATATCGACGACATTTTGTAAATTAACAATAGCTACTTCCATTAATATATCGACTCGATATGTCCAAGTGCGCGCTTGAATTAAAAAAATACCACAAAGTCTCACAAATCTTTTTCATATTTTGATATTTTACTAAAAAAGACACTAATGGTAGCCTAACAATAAAGCTTTATGATCAACGCAATGACTTCAACTTTTCCATTGTCAGAAATATACCCTTATCATTTGCATATGGAGATATGCCTCTCAGTTTATTCTATATGTAAAAGCATGTTCTACGTACGAAAATTTCTGTAAGATATGGTACCTTATTTATTATTTATAATTTTGTTTTATGTTCCGTGAATGTCTATAAAACCACCGAGACTCAAAATGGCCTTTTTTCATAAAATGAGTTGGACTTTATATATAATCATAACTGGTCAACAAAGATGTTTAAACAAAAGCTGCACATCTTTGGAAATGCCTTTGTTCGGTTGTTATTTAACGCCCCTTTCGAGAATTTTTCATTCATATTTAGAGGAAACCACTTGCCAGCCATGGGCTGCAAATTTAGTACTGTCCTCGGCAATTGCAGCCTGTGAGTAATGACGGATCTTTTTCATGCGAGCACCTTCTGCTATTATAGGACCTCGGTTTATACGGTTTTATCCGAAGAATCGGTCTTCAAGTCGCACTTCGATTCGATTCCCAACATGATGATCGCCTCCTTACGTCGAGACTATAGAGCAAATGATTCATCTACAGCGCCACGTGGAAAAAGGAAAATTGCATTTCCTTATCATTACATTGTTTAAACAAGAATGACATTTGTTTTATGGAACTGGACAAAAAGTTCTGTTTTAAAATCACCAATTAAATAAATGAAGGCGCTTCGTGATATTTTAGTTGTTTTATGTTCCAACGGACTCATATCTGTGCAGAAAAAAAATCATTTTAATTTTATTACATTATATTATATTTTGTTGCATATTAAACTACTTCATCAGATAATGTCTCGTGTAATTTTGTGCTTAGCTTTACATTTGGCATAAAACCAGCTAACATAATCTCTGTCTTTGAAACTGCAAAAGTTTTGAGGATTATAACACAAGAATTAAAACATTTTTTATTCAATATATATATGTAAAAACCTTAATTCAATTTTTTTTAAATGTAAGAACATACCGTCCATCCTCCCCCATCCAACTTCATGTCACAAAAAACTTTGTAACCGTGACCCCCTATTGGAAAAATCCGGTAAATCCCACTAGGCCTGTATGGCAACATCTTATGAATGTCGCTACAATCCCTTGGGAGAAAGCAAGTTTCAGGCAGTGAACAGAAACCTGTGGAGAGAAACTATTGTGAGAATACGCAGACATAATGTTTTTGGTTCAAATATATATTTATGTTTGCGGAATAACTTTTGTACATATAACAACAAAGGTATAATATAAACTCGATAAAAGTTCAAAATTACTTTTTTTGTTTTTAATTTTCCTGAACCAATTCAAAAATGAAGATTTTTTAATGTAAAGAGCTAAATCAAACTACATGAAATGTGAATACAATAAACAGATTTCATTCTCAAAAGTCAAATATAAAAATCAGGAGCAGAGCAAACACGGACTTTTGAAGACAGAGATTAGATCAGGTGCCATGGGGGAGTAAGTATCTTCTATTGATTAGTCATATTAATCATGTGCTCCTTGTCATAATCGGGAAAATAACAAAAGTTCAATATTTAAGGTGAAAAAGTTGCCCAAAGTTTGCAAACTAAAATTTAAAAAATCGTCGTTCAGTCATCAGAGCATTGAAAATCACACAACACCTGTTTTTATTATGTCTTATTCCTAAAAAAATATACATGTTTTATAAAAATAAAATATGCCAATTAATTGTTTTTGTGTTATAAAAATTTGTATTGAATTTTAAGTTTTCCAGAATCGCACTAAATCTGTCTAATAATTAATGTCTTATTTCATAAATCTGAAATTTTTTACATCGATTCATTTTTGCGAATTTAAGGTCAGACGACACGTTCCTCAAATATATGTGTTGTATCTCTTGGTATTATATCAAAAATTATTCATATTTGTCATTCTCCTCTGATTTCTACATTGTTTTCAAAATGTTTTTAAATATAAATACACAAAAAGTAGAGTTATAGGCCAATTAGAAGATTACCCATAAGGGTTATATAAGAAATATGACCAAATGGTATCTTCGCCATATGCCTGGTAAGGTACCCTAATTAATTGTGAGAAAACTTGTTTAAGTACCTATATTTCAATGACAAATTCTTAGAAAAAATTATATATTTTTGAGGAACGTGTCATCTGACCTTAAGTCAGAAAGCTTTTGATTAATTTTTACGTTTCAAAAATTTGCGAATTCTCATTGGTACTTAAAATAAAAAGCAATTAAGATTTTCAAATCAGTTTCTGTTTCAGTTTGCACTGTTAGAATACCACCAATATATGTCTACTTACAGTCGCAATGTGGCAAAGAATTGCAGAATCGCTCGGAAACAATTTTGAAGAATATAAAAGAATTTGCACTGAAAAAAACTTCCAAATTAATTATAACAATCTTTTTTGAGGTTGTGCATGTATTTCAACCTAATATATAATCTAAATGAAGACAAAAATTCAACTAAGCCTAATTTTCTCAACGTTTTTTCTTATCTAAAATTTACACGCCATGTTTACATTTGGAACTCTCCACTTAATGCACTGAGTTTCAGTTATGGACCGTGTACGTTCATTTATTATATGCTTATTTAAAATAACTGATCTCTTTCTTGGCAATATAATTAAATAGAAACATACTGCCTCAGTGCCTGTCAAACAATCGGACGATATTGAATGTAATATATTTACTAAATATTTGCAATTTACATGCACGGGTAATTAGCTTGTAGTGTAAACAGGTTTCTTAAAATGACCAGTGTTTACGAACACCTGTTCACTGAGTTTAAAATAGAAATTTTTAAGCCAATTTTTCGTTTAAATGTTGATTTATTTCTAAGGAAAATATTTCTGCGAATGCAATACACGCACAAATTTGCTAAAAAATTATCTACAGTAAAAATTTCCAGATTTACGGTAGTTCATGTCCAATAATTCATGTCTAATTATTCATGTCTAATAGTTCATGTCTAATAATTCATGTCACGTATTCTTACTGCTCTTATTGACGATTATATAAAGTTATTGATAATTTATTACAAATGTTACTTTAGGATACTGTGAAAATAATTACCCTTATATCGATTCCACCATGCATTGGTCCACATTAAACAGATGTAAAAAATAAACGTTATACACGCAAAACAATTCATTTTTCCTACAAAAAATATTATAGCTTTTAATTTGAACAGATGCAGTGTATAAGAAAACAAAAATAAAGCACATGCACAATTTAAAGTAAAGATATGGAGATAACGAACAGTATTCAATTTCAAAGTCCATAAAACAATACAAAATAGGAGCAGAGCAAACACGGACTTCCAAAACATCAGAGGTGGGATCAGGTGCCGTGGAGGAGTGAGCAACCCCCGCTGACTGGTCACACCAGCCGCGTGTTCCTTGTCGAGAAATAACGGAAAAATTCATCGTCAATTCAGTGTATGAATAATGTACTAAAAATTAGTCTGAAAAACGTCAGTCAGCATTTGACTGAATGATAAATTGTATTTTTGACAATGTCATTGTTTCGACCATTGAACTTACGAAATGATGACTTTAAACAAGACTATTGATATTCTTGTTTCATCAACTTGCTTGTTCATAATTAACCCCGTTTTAAAAATTGTTCATACGTCGAGCATGATCTTGCATATCGAATCAACTGAGATATATACTCCGTATGCAGGTGATGAAGGTATATTGCTGCATGAGTAAGGGAAGTTGACGAAAGAAAAGTCATCACGTTTATCATATAGTTTCTGAAAAATTGAATAATAAATTAAACTTAGAGATAAAAGTAGAATGATACCTTTACATCCTCCTAAATAGATATCAATCCATAACATGTACGTTCCTAATCAAGGATTACTTCTTATGTTACGATTTACATAATAGCAAAATATTAAATTTGCTAGAACTTTTATTCCATGCATCTGGAATTAATCTATTGCATTTTTTCATGCTTCTGAGCTTGAGTTACGGAAAAATAACGAATACTTCAAAAGATACAGTATGGCAAAAAATTGATATTTTGAGAAAATAAAATTAAATCTAGTTAATAACTCATTGTTATAAGATAATGAAATGTGTTTTAAAATAATCTTTTGCAAAATAAAAGAGAAGGAATGTGAAAAAAAAATTTCTTAATGTTTTGTTTATATTTTGCAGTCTTTTAATAAATAAAGAATCTGAAATATCAATCCTATATGTCAAAACTCTTACCGTCATAGACAGGATCTTGAACTTTACAAGTAACAGCTGTCCTAAAAGCTTGCCTGACGAAAAGCAATCAACGAAATTGAAACGTGATATGTAACTCATTTAGAAAAACATGGTAAACGCACATACCTAAATCAGTATCGGGGAGGAAACGTACAGAGAAAGTCTCAGAACAGATTGACTGACAGACAGAAAGACGGACAGACACGACAAAATAAAACCACTTGTCTTATCCAGTTTCAACAATACAACTAACAAGTTATAAAAAGTAATAAACTCATCAATATTTCTTAATCTAGAAATATAATTATGTCTTCTTCGTAGCTTTTCTGTAAAAACTCAAGTATCATATTTCAGTAAATATTTCTAGCACGATGTATAGTTTGCTGCATGTACTAGCTTTCCACTCAGTGTCCCATTACGTAAAATCGATCTTAAACCTGTCTGACGCCCTGATACAACATATCCAGATGAAAGACAAAGTCATTAAATCAGATCTGAACTATATATATCTTTAAATGAAAGTAATTCACAATGTAGAGATTGTTTTGCTTAAAGTCTTAATAATTGAGTTTTATGAAGAGACTTACTTTTACAATTGACGACTGACTTTTACTATTATATTAACATAGACAAACTCCAATCACTAAAATGTAAAAGTCAGCTGTCAAATGTAAAAGTAAGTCTCTTCATAAAACTCCAATAATACTCTAATTACTTTGTTTGAATCAAGATAAGTTATCAAACTGATAGACAAAAAAGTTTTATCCATTAGGTCACAGCATAAGAAAGTAATATCATAGCTTGTTACTACATGTAGCAGCTAGCTTTACTCTGATCATGGACTAAACATTTTTATTAAGGTCCACTGATTTGAGGCATAAAGACGGATAAAACTGTTCATAGTAAAAAACACGGAGGCTCAACACGGGAGAATAGAGTTTTGTTTGCGTGTTAGAATTAGACCATTTATATACAGATATAGATATAGATTTAATTGTGATGAAACATTTTACGATTTAGTTTTTCTAAATTATCAACTGCATTAGTTTGTGTAGTTTTAGCAAATGAGTACGTGTAAGACAATGAATAATTGTCTATATTTTGAAATTGCCCCAATTCGACTACAATCAAGGCAAGGCAACACAATTTCAATATATTTTTTTTTCTTATCGTGGTAAATTTAAATATATATCGAAAATTCAAAAATATTTGCCGCTCTGTTTTTTGTAATTTTAAACTAGTTTGGGTCTCGTTAAATGACCTTCAATATTTTTTGGATTAGCTACATCTGTATAATAACAACTATTTTGACTGTTTTTCTATAAAGAGAAAATAAGAACTATTTCTTTTACTGAATAAAAAAACTAGAATATAATTTCACGGACTGCACCCTTGATCCGGCTATTAAATTTAATCTTGATAAGTTTTTTTTAAAAAATAAAATAAATGTATGCAGAGATAACGAAAAGAATTCGAACTTCGGAAAAAAAGACAGAAAAATCCGTCGACACTTCGGTGTGTAAATAATGGCCTAATAATCAGGCTGAAAAAAATCAGTCAGCATTTGACTTAGCATTAGCAGATTATTTTTGTATTCATATGTACGGAGCCGCTGGAGGGCCAGGTAAAAAAAATATTTTTATTTGTTCGGACGAATTAGAAATTCGTTCGGACAAATAAGAAATTCGTTCGGACGAATTAGAAAATCGTTCGGACAAATAAGTTATTTGTTCGGACAAATTAGATATTTGTTCGGACGAATTAGATATTCGTTCGGACAAATTAGAAATTTGTTCGGACGAATTAGAAATTCGTTCGGACAAATTAGAAATTCGTTCGGACAAATTAGTTATTTGTACGGACGAATTAGAAATTCGTTCGGACGAATTATTAAATTGTTCGGACAAATTAGAGAAAATGGGAACAACTGTCAAGACACCGCGATTAATGTGCGATTTTGTCAAGACCTCTTGTGTTCGCAAGTTTGGGATAGGGAGTGCGGGTCATAAATTTAAGTTTAGATGTTTCTATTTCACTCAGCATCTGTTATCTAACAAAATTAAATGAGAATGACAAGCTACCCCTTGTGTTGACATCTGAAAGACATTATTTATTTGCTGCATCTCATTTCTTGTATAACACAGTCACAAAGTAAGTTTTGTCAAATCTCCGGATTTTTAATGATTCATTAGCACTCTTTTATTTATACAAATAGGTACTAAAGAATTCTTGTCAATCCAAATCTCATCAAAATAAGTAATTTCTATAAGATAGCTGCAGTATTGGAGATTCTGTATACCTGTGCTGAATGTCAACCAACTTTAAAAACACTATTTGAAATCCTCTCATTCAACTTAGACAGGGGTTTGATATCACTTTGGCTAGCTGGTTTAAGGGGGCCTGAGGGACGCACACCCTTAAAATTTATAAAGTATGATATGATTAATATTATTAATGCCATACTTTGATACATATCTAACCAATGCCACTATTTTTTTTTCTGATTTTACTATTAGGTTACACGAAAACTCAGGAGCATAATTATAGCCCCCACCCCTTATTGTAGAGGTACATGTAGTAGAACAAAGTATTAAATTTCACTTTCAGCACTTCTTAATTTTGTTTATACGCTTTCACAGTTGAGTACCAGTTCGAAGGTTTGATAGGCCAATGACTCACTAGAAAGGGGAATTATGAAACCAACCCCTTTTATGGGGAAAATAAATCATGAATGAATGAATGTAAAAATATTTTCAAGTAATACCCCCTCCCCTCCTCTATTTAAAAGCGATCGATTGTCTTAATCATTGAGAAGCTTAACTTGCATGAAATTATGAGGTGTTTTTAGGAACGTACATGTATTCATCTATTTTTTATCCTTTTCCCGGAAAGGGGCATGTATTTAATTTGGTCAATATTATACCTACATGTTTTAATTCATGCGCTTTTCTGATATTTAAATATAAAATAAAATTTATATAGATACGTAATAATAGTTTTTAACGTTCTTAGAAAGAATCCATTGGAGATGGACATATGAGATTCCCTCTATTGTTCCTTCATCACAAAATACTTCAATGTGGGAACAGCGGTATAGAAGCAATACTACAAATGTCCTAGCTAGTAAGCCCCATCTTAAGAAAATTGTGACCCATCGAATAAGAGGCTCGATATTTTTTTGCGTCCAAAGTTTATTTAATATAATACAATACAGCCACGTAGCATAGTTTTTGAAAGTAGGGGGGGAGGGGCTGAGAAAAACATACTTACCTAAAGAGTTGACAAGCAAAAAGAAAGGGGGGGGGCAGGAAAAGTTGCCCAAAGTTGACAGTCCTATTTCGTGGGGGGGGGG
>PRKT01002293.1:2935-20296 GCA_003671525.1 Saccostrea glomerata | reverse complement strand
CCCCCCCCCCCCCATCGGCCCACTGTTGCTACGCGCCTGTTGTAGCAGAGGTTTTACCACAAAGATCAATAAGATGATTAATGACACATTTTATGTTTGTTAAACTTTGATTTTGTTAAGTCTTTGCACAGATTTCACAGGGAAACCGCGCGTACTTTCAACGTCTACATGAAAAATACATCTGGAAAAAAAACTGAGAAACTTAATTCTACTTACACTTTATAATATTTATCTAATTTCTTAAACAACAGATCTGTGTTAAGCTGAACATAAAAGACAGTTCCATTTTAAATTTATATAACATGATCTTAACAATTAAAACAGAGCAATACGATTGATATACATTGACTAAAAAAAAATTATTCCTTCCCCCAGCCTCCACTAAAATCTTCACCCCCGAGTGCCACACACTTAAATTGAAGTCTGTCACCTTTATTTGAGATTGAATTCTCCGAAACATTAGAGTGCCTGGAGTAAAATCATATCTAAAAGTCCCTCACATAAATCAAATGAAGCTGAGATATATATTAGGCACCAATTTTTACCAAGAAACGGTCAAATTTGCGTTCCGGCATGCTCTTGCCAGATATTGCAGAAGTGTTCATGTATTTCTAGGACGAGTTCCGGGCTGGGAAACGAGTAACAGTAAGCTGGGATATCACTGTGTTCCGCCGTAAGTGAATTTATCATTATTTTCATCTCAATCGCTGTAGAAAAGCTAATCAGGTCAACGAACATTGAAAATTCCGCTTCGAATTCCTCCCCCCGGGTGGCACTATTCCGCGCCCCCATATGTGGGGTTAGGCACGGTGAATTAAAAGTTTGAAATGTAGAAGAGACTAAAAGGTAAATTGACCTAAACCACGTGTCTGTGATAGCATGTTAACGTGTGGTAAATAAGCATGTTTTGTCGTTCTGTAATCTTTACTGGCAAAAAGTAATATCACTATATTTGAATAGGTGATATCACTTATTCGAATAGGTGATATCACCAATTCATTTCCAATAGGCGATATCACCTATTTGAATTGGTGATATTACTTATTTAAATAGGTGATATCATCTATTCGAATTGGTGATATCACCTATTGGAAATGAATAGGTGATATGTATCACCTATTCGTGCTGAATAGGTGATATGTATCACCAATTCGAATAGGTGATTTCACCTATTTGAATTTCTTACAACAATATATAATTAATGAGCCCTATAATGAAATGAATTAATTTGAGAGCAGAATAAACTGCATTTTCTATTGGGGTTGCTTAAAATTAAATGCAAAACTGTAATCCATTGTCTCCTAGAATTATGAGTTATGAAACGAAAGTGAAAATAAATACGATTTAGGGACCTATATCCTTGGGAGCATAAATAATTTGAGTAAGTGATATCACCTATTCTAAATACTATAGTGATACCACCTATTCGAAAAGGTGATATCACCTATTTAATTTTAAAAGATATCACTTATTCGAATAAGTGATATCAATTATTCGAATTAGTGATATCACTTACTCGAATAAGTCGCATCACCTTTTCGAATATGTGATATCACCAATTCAAATCAAATAGTTGATATCACCTATTCAAAATTTGAATAGATGATATCACTTATTCGAATAGGTGATATTACCAATTGAATAGGTGATATCACTTTTTGGCAGTAAATACCAAAACGGCGCCTCATAGTCATCGGATTGGCCAAGTGTTTTCGGTTAGCGACTATGTGAAAAATAATAGCATTGCCATATAAGGTAGACTCCTCGGACATACGTATCCCACCCATTCTCTATCATATAAGAACATATTCAAAAAACCAGGCCGAATTTTGCCTTGATAGGGTCTAAGAAATCATAGATTATGCCGTATTCTTATAAATAGAATATGTCGGATCTATTGAAACTATTCAAAAGGCAGCGTATTTATTCACTTTATGTTTGAAAACCTTCAAAATCATTGTAGATTTAATATAATTCGTCGTGGAAAGGGGGCCTCTGATAGCAGTTATGTCACCTCATCCTTTCATAATCAGTGTCCATATCTTTATTATGGATTAACCTGGTGAGTTCCTATTTTACACAAAGAATGTTGATGACATGAGGGTGTGCTATGACCTTGACACAAGGATATTTGGGTAAGTCCAAGGTTACTGAAAAAAAATTCATAATTCGTGTACGGTCCATATCTTACTTAAAGATAAACCTAGCGAGTTCCTATTTTACACAAAGATTGTTGATGATCTGAGGGTGTGTCATGACTTTTACCCTGGGTCATTGATGCAAGTTCAAGGTCACTGACAGAAAAGTTCATAATTCATGTCAGGCCTGGGGGCCATAAAACTTATATGAGCTCACTTTTGATCTCAGTCTCACTTTTCCACTATATATTCTTTTAGAAAAAGTGAGACTGAGATAAGAAGTGAGCTCGTCTAAGTTTTATGGCTCCCAGGCCTGATCCCTATCTTTAGAATTGATTTTTTTGTTAAGGTACACCTTGGTTTCATTCACATAAAATATAAAATCTTCACTCGAAATTCTTCAACAAATTGTGAAAACCTCTTAGTTTCATAAAATATTCGTGATTTTGCACCTTCTCTGAAAAACTCAGCGGGGGGTATTTGTTCATATAGAACAGTTTTTGTTTTAAACTTGGCCTAAACAATAATTAAATCCAACCCCACCATATGTAAACAAGAAGCCCAAGGGCCTTGAATCTCTTTTCTGATAAGTTGTACAATCTATCGATTTGGCGGATCCAGAGGTGGGGGAGGGGGGGGGGGGGGGGGGGGGGGGGGGGGTCCGAGGGTTGAAGCCCCCCCTTTATTTTTGTGCAGAGAGAGAGAGAGAGAGAGAGAGAGAGAGAGAGAGAGGCAGACAGACAGAGGGAGAGAAAATAATTTTTTTCTGTAATACATATGTAGATAATTATACCTCGCTTGATCTGTAGATTTTCGCGTATTTGCTTTCTTCCGTGTACCTTCACAACCCCGGCTAAGGGCTCCGAACATCCACAAGTAACATGCAAGGAAGATTCTAGCGAACTTGAGATGTACCTTTTTTGGACCATCTTCAGAAGTAACTAACTTTTAGAAGTAGGCTTATGCATAAATACTTTTTAATTAATAAAGAGAAAGGTTTAAAATATTACCGTATATTATGCAGATGGAGGGAGGGCTCACTTTTTATAAGAAATAATTTTTTGCAGCAGTTTAAATAATATTTTGATTTGGAAGCTCCCTCCACATTTTTTGTTGCCGGAAAATACGCAGATTCAAGCATTTGAAAGTAATGTACCGAACAGAAAAGTTACACAAAGCCCCCCTCTACCCCCTCCCAATTTTAGAGTGTGGTGCAAATTATATTTGCTTGTCAACTGTTTTTGGAGGTCCCCCTTCTTATAAATGTAGCTACGGACTTGAAGTGGCCGTGGTGTGATTCCATGCATGAGTGCTGGATACACCGACCTGGAACCCCCTTTTAAAAATTGCTGGATCTGCCCCTGTATCGCTTCTATTTGAAGACTCTAAGTATCCTGTATATATAGATAAGGCCTTGAAATTCCGAAAGTAGGTCATCATGACCGGTATTTTGGTAAAACACTCTGAGATACCAGGATAATTAACTTACAAAGTGTTATGATTTTAACCCCCTAATACATGAAATATTAAGATATAACCATAAGAATTCATAAGTAGGTCACATTGACCTACGTTTTGGTAAACATACTCTGAGACCCGAAATGCCTCAAACGACAGTATTATCTGGAATATTTAAACAATGTCTTGAAATTCTAAAAATAGGTCACCATGACCTTCTTTTCATTTCATACATTCTAAGGACGCAAGATGCATCAACTGACAGAGATGATTCTTAGCCAGTTAGGACCGAAGATATTACAATATAGCCATAAAATCATGGCGTTCAGATTTTAGAACGCAGTTCGCAGTTCGCTATTCGCAATTCAAAAGTGAACTGCTTTCTAGAACGCAGTTCGCAATTCAAAATTTTTACTCAAGCTGTGTGGTCTGAAATTTTGAGGGTGGGGTACTAGGGGTCAGATACCACTTGTATGAAAAAATGGTGATGGTACCATCTCTAGTTTCCGAGATATGGCCCTCCAGTTTTTAGCCCTACTATATAATACTATACGAATAAACATCGGGCTCGGGGACATCGAAGTCCCCTACCCTGGGGTCTGAAATTTTGAGGGTGGGGTACTAGGGGTCAGATACCACTTGTAAGAAAAAATGGTGATGGTACCATCTCTAGTTTCCGAGATATGGCCCTCCAGTTTTTAGCCCTACTATATAATACTATACGAATAAACATCGGGCTCGGGGACATCGAAGTCCCCTACCCTGGGGTCTGAAATTTTGAGGGTGGGGTACTAGGGGTCAGATACCACTTGTAAGAAAAAATGGTGATGGTACCATCTCTAGTTTCCGAGATATGGCCCTCCAGTTTTTAGCCCTACTATATAATACTATACGAATAAACATCGGGCTCGGGGACATCGAAGTCCCCTACCCTGGGGTCTGAAATTTTGAGGGTGGGGTACTAGGGGTCAGATACCACTTGTAAGAAAAAATGGTGATGGTACCATCTCTAGTTTCCGAGATATGGCCCTCCAGTTTTTAGCCCTACTATATAATACTATACGAATAAACATCGGGCTCGGGGACATCGAAGTCCCCTACCCTGGGGTCTGAAATTTTGAGGGTGGGGTACTAGGGGTCAGATACCACTTGTAAGAAAAAATGGTGATGGTACCATCTCTAGTTTCCGAGATATGGCCCTCCAGTTTTTAGCCCTACTATATAATACTATACGAATAAACATCGGGCTCGGGGACATCGAAGTCCCCTACCCTGGGGTCTGAAATTTTGAGGGTGGGGTACTAGGGGTCAGATACCACTTGTAAGAAAAAATGGTGATGGTACCATCTCTAGTTTCCGAGATATGGCCCTCCAGTTTTTAGCCCTACTATATAATACTATACGAATAAACATCGGGCTCGGGGACATCGAAGTCCCCTACCCTGGGGTCTGAAATTTTGAGGGTGGGGTACTAGGGGTCAGATACCACTTGTAAGAAAAAATGGTGATGGTACCATCTCTAGTTTCCGAGATATGGCCCTCCAGTTTTTAGCCCTACTATATAATACTATACGAATAAACATCGGGCTCGGGGACATCGAAGTCCCCTACCCTGGGGTCTGAAATTTTGAGGGTGGGGTACTAGGGGTCAGATACCACTTGTAAGAAAAAATGGTGATGGTACCATCTCTAGTTTCCGAGATATGGCCCTCCAGTTTTTAGCCCTACTATATAATACTATACGAATAAACATCGGGCTCGGGGACATCGAAGTCCCCTACCCTGGGGTCTGAAATTTTGAGGGTGGGGTACTAGTGGTCAGATACCACTTGTAAGAAAAAATGGTGATGGTTCCATCTCTAGTTTCCGAGATATGGCCCTCCAGTTTTTAGCCCTACTATATAATACTATACGAATAAACATCGGGCTCGGGGACCATCTTCTACATTCCTATAAATAATATCTCTTTGGAAAACCCCCCTGGATTTTATACGAAACCATGTTTAGCTTCCACACTTGATACTTGTTAATAGTCAATTGCATTTTCCTTGTATTTATGTCAGAAATTGAAAAAAAAAACAACTTAGAGTTTGCTTTTCGATTGTTTAGGTGTGAATATTTTGATTTTTTTTTTTTGAATATTTTATTTCAATAATTGTCATGTTATTCGCTTCTAAAATTTCATTTCCACTCTAGTCATTTCGGATATATATGTTATTTAACAAAAATATGTCAGCTAAAAATTAATTGATTACATATATACATTGTATACGCATAAATTGGGTTTTTAGGGTTTACCATTTTAATAAGAATCCTGCAATCAAAAAAAGGGGGGGTGGGTTACAGAGGAATTACAGAGAATTCGTTTTCTCTTTCATCTTTTTATCCACCAAACCAAGTTTTGAGTATATACGAATTACTTGTCTGTCTAGCTGTCTTTCCGTCTTTATAGCTGTCTGGTTGCATGTGCAACCGGGTCCAGTCCACATATATCTTTTGATGAAACTTAAGAATTTACTTCTTCCTACAAAAATTGCTCATGGTCTAAGGATGTGTCATGACCTTAACCGAAGGTAAGTTTGGCAAATTCAAGGTCACTGAGAAAAAAAAAAATTTTCATAAATCTCTTCCGGCCAATATCTTATGTATACACTTATTGAGTTCCCATTTTACACTAAGATTGTTTATGACCTGAGGTTGTGCCATGACTTGACTTAAAGTACATTTGTGCAAGTTCAAGTTTAGCTTTAAGAAAAGGTTCATAATTTTAGTTCCTGTGCCAACAAAAACCAAACAACTGAATCTACCACTTTACACAAAGATTGCTTATGACCAGACGATTTGTTATGACCTTGACCCAAATTATTTTGTGCAAGTTTAATGTGAGTAAAAGAAAAAGTGCATAATTCGTGGATAGTCCATATCTTACTTATGGATCAAATTGGAAGGGTTTTTCTTTTATACAAAGATTGCTTATGACTTGAATTTTTGAATTGATCTTTATTCAAGGTGTTTTGTGCACGTATAATGTCACAGGAAGAAATTAGAAATATGTCCATGGAATATGAATGCCCCGCCGAAGGTATATTAGTAATGCAACATGAAAATCTATATGAAATTTGTTTAGAATATCTTGAAAAGTGATGCAGTTGAATTGCTTACATCAGTATATATCAGCATATGAAGTTTGACACTAATTAAGAAAAGTGAGGTCAAGGTCTAATGAAAGATCAAAGTAAAAAATGATGATGCAGTTGAATTGCTTACATCAGTATGTTACACCATATGAAGTTTGACACTAATTTAAGGTCAAGGTCAAGCAAAAGTCATGGTCAAAAATTTTTGATACAGTTGAAAAGCTCTCATCCGTATGTTTCAGCATATAAAGTTGAAAAAAAAACATTACGAATAGTTTCTTCGAAATTGACATAAACACAATTTGATAAAAAAAAAAAGGGGGTCAAGGTCAAAATGTTGATGTAGTTGGAATATCTACATCAGTATGTATCAGCATATTAAGTTTGATGCTAATTTTGGAAAAGTGAGGTCAAAAGGTCAAAATTGTTGATGCAGTTGAATAGTTCTCATCAGTATATGAAGTTTGATAAAATATCGTGGATGGTTTCTTTAAAATTGAGCTTAACACTAGTATAAAAAAAAGTGGTCAAATTTCAAAGGAAAGGTCAAGGTAAAAAATGTTGATGCAGTTGAATAGCTTTCATCAGTATGTATCAAATAAAAAATTCTTGGATGGTTTCTTTAAAACTGAGCTAAAACTAATTGAGAAAAGTGTGGTCAAAGTTAAGGAAGGGTCAAGGTCAAAAAGTTTGATGCAGTTGCATAGCTCTCATCAGTATGTATCAAAATGTGAAGTTTGATAAAACCACCTTGAATGGTATGTTTAAAACTAAGCAAAACATTAGGTTAAAAAAAGTAAGGTCAAGGTCAAAGGAAAGGTAAACGTCTAAAATATTGATGCAATTGAAAAGCTCTCATCATTATGGATCAGTAGATGAAGTTTGAAAAAACAAGCTAATTCAGAGAATTTGTGTCCCCCGCTTAAGGAAAAAGTAAAACATGCGCAGTTCGGGGGGAAGGGGGGGGGGTCGGATCCCCCTCACTGAATTTGTAGAATTATTAAATTATACACGCAAGTATACTGAAGCAAATAAAATATACCATTATGGATATACAGATTTAATTGCTTATTCTTTATTATGTGTATAGAAGATTCTTTTTATATGGAATATTTATCACACTGTATTATGATGATTTTATGAGTTTGTGCAGGCCAGACCTCGTAAAATGTTTTTTTTTTTTTTTGCGTGCTGAATACTATTATTTAGTAAAAAAAAAGTATTTCTAAAAAAAGAAGTGGTCCGTCCAGGACTTGAACTCGAGACCTCTCACACGAGAAGCGAGAAACATACCACTAGATCACGGAATCGTTTTACATGGAGTCAAGTATATGCAGAAGTGAAGTCACATACATGTGTATATTCATGTTCGATATTGTCAAAGTTTTACACAATCCATGGTGTTTGATTTATTTAGCCTTCATTAAACAGTTCTTAAAGATGTAATAAGAAAAAAACTCCACCGAGAACCTGTTTTATACGCAATAACTCTCCTCATGTCCCTATGCTAAAAATAGCGACATGTAATACTATAAATACTAATAAAACAAACGGGGCGGGCACTTTGAGAGGGGTGAGAGAGGTCCTAGGGAGTTTTGCTATAAAATTACATTGCATAAGCTCAAACTCTTCTTGAAATATCTCCCGGAAATGATAGTGTTACACACAGACAGAATATATAAATTATCTACCTTGAACTTTGACCTTTTGACCTCAAAATCAATAGGCTTCTTCATTAGGCCATAGAGAGTTGTTATGTAAAATTTCATTGCAATAGCTCAAATGGTTCTAGAGATATCGTGTGGAAACGAAAGTGTTATAACAGACAGAATTTGCTTATATATGGCCTTGACCTTTTGACCTAAAAATCAATAGGCTTCTTCTTCAGTCCATAGGGAGTTGCTATGCTAAATTTCAATGCAAAAGCTGAAAGGTTCTCGAGAAATCGTGTGGAAACGAAAGCGTTACAGACAGACAGAAAGACGGACGGACGGACAGTCTGACAGACCTAAATTAATATCCCCCACTTTTCAAGCGGGGGACAAAAATATCTTGAATGATATCTTTAAAACTAAATTAAACACTAATTTATGAAAAATGTGGTCAAGGTCAAGGGTCAGGTCAAGGTATAATAAGTCAATGCAGTTGCATAGCTCTCATCAATATGTATCAACATGTGTGAGCCATTTCTCAGAAACTAAAGACGGTACCTTCACCATTTTTTCACAGAAGTGGTATCTGACCCCTAGTACCCCACCCTCAAAATTTCAGATCCCAGGGTAGGGAACTTCGATGTCCCCGAGCCCGATGTTTATTCGTATAGTATCATATAGTAGGGCTAAAAACTGGAGGGCCATATCTCGGAAACTAGAGATGGTACCATCACCATTTTTTCAAAGAAAAGGTATGTGACCACTAGTACCCCACCCTAAAAATTTCAGACCCCAGGGTAGGGGACTTCGATGTCCTCGAGCCCGATGTTTATTCGTATAGTATTATATAGTAGGGCTAAAAACTGGAGGGCTATATCTCGGAAACTCGATAAGGTACCATCACCATTTTTTCACAGAAATGGTATCTGACCCTAGTACCCCACCCTCAAAATTTCAGACCCCAGGGTAGGGGACTTCGATGTCCCCGAGCCGATGATTATTCGTATAGTATTATATAGTAGGGCTAAAACCTGGAGGGCCATGTCTCGGAAACTAGAGATGGTACCATCACCATTTTTTTTTTACAGAAGTGGTATCTGGACCCTAGTACCCCACCCCCAAAATTTCAGACCCCAGGGTAGGGGACTTCGATGTCCCCGAGCCCAATGTTTATTCGTATAGTATTATATAGAAGGGCTAAAAACTAGAGGACAATATCTCAGAAACCAGAGATGGTATCATCACCATTTTTTCACAGAAGTGGTATCTGGACCCTAGTAACCCACCCCCAAAATTTCAGACCCCAGATTAGGGGATTCGATATCCCCGAGCCCGATGTTTATTCGTATTGTATTAAATAGTAGGGCTAAAAACTAGAGGACCATATCTCAAAAACTAGTGATGGTACCATCACCATTTTTTCGTAGAAGTAATATCTGGACCTTTGTACCCCACCCCCAAAATTTCAGACCCCAGGGTAGGGGACTTCGATGTCCTCGACCCCGATGTTTATTTCTATAGTATTATTTAGTAGGGCTAAAAACTAGAGGAGCATATCTCGGAAACTAGAGATGGTATCATCGCCATTTTTTCATAGAAGTGGTATCTGGACCCTAGTACCCCACCCTCAAAATTTCAGGGTAGGGGACTTCGATGTCCCCGAGCCCGATGTTTATTCGTATAGTATTATATAGTAGGGCTAAAAACTAGAGGACCATATCTCGGAAACTAGAGATGGTACCATAACCATTTTTTCATAGAAGTGGCATTTGGACCCTAGTACCCCACCCCCAAAATTTCAGACCCCAGGGTAGGGGACTTTGATGTCCCCGAGCCCGATGTTTATTTCTATAGTATTATATAGTAGGGCTAAAAACGAGAGGAGCATATCTCGGAAACAAGAGGTGATACCATCACCATTTTTTCATAGAAGTGATATCTGACCCCTAGTACCTCACTCTAACAATTTCAGACCACACAGCTTAAGTTAAAGTTTTGAATTGCGAAGTGCGTTCTAGAACGCAGTTCACTTTTGAATTGCGAATAGCGAACTGCGTTCTAAAATCATGGTGACCCTATTTTTAGTGCTTCCACCTTTCCGTGGAAAGTCCTATTGATTTTCTTCTGTTTCTTTTTCTCCTTATTTATTATTTTTCCGCCGTGTGATTTTGAAAAGATTTATAGTCCACGAGAATGTGCTTCGTAAAAGATTTTCGCAGTTGGCCCTGCGTATATAAACTTTGACCCCTCGAGGAGTTACGATCCCTTTCGCAATAAAATCTTGTTATCACCACTCCTCCGAAACCGTAAACCGCAGAGGTTCCAAACCTTCACCAATGTCTGCGACTAATTAAGTAGACTCTTCAATATTACATTAGAGTGCTCATCTCCTAATCGGAAGATCCAGGGATCGATACCTACTGGGAGCACATTTAATTATTTTTCCTTTTTTGTGCATTTTGTGCATTTTTCTTCTTTTTTTTTCAACTCAAATGACACGGAAACACTTAAAAAGGTGGAAAGGTCTCTAATTGATCAGTGAACAATTAGTCTATACTAGTTTTGTTTGAATTTTTATAAGGACCCAAGATTCACTATTTGACAAAGATTGTTTCTTAGCCATTCAGAATCTGAAATATTTGAATACAGCCATGAAAATTCAAGATGCATCAACCGACGAAGTTTGATCGATATTCTGGTCGATGTTCTCCGAAAACCCAAGAGGCATCAACTGAAAAAGTTTGATGATTCCAAACCAATGATAACCTGATATTTGATTATAGCCATAAAATTGCAAAAGTAGGTCACAGTGACGAACTTTTTGATCGACTTTCTTCGAATATCAAGAAGCATCAACTGACAAAGTTGGATGCTTCTAAGCCAATAATTACCTGAGATATTTAAACTAGCCATAAAATTGCAAAGTATGTCATCGTAACCTACTTTTGAGTGGACATTCTCCGAAGACTGCATCAACTTAAAAAGTTTGATGATTCTAAGCCAGTAATTACCTGAGTTAAATATAGCCATAAAATACCAAAAATTTGGCCACCGTGACCTTAGGCTACTTTTTGACTGACATTCTCCGTGGACCCAAGATGCTTCAACTGACAAAATTTGATGATCACAGGTCTGAAAGTATTAAAATACGCCATTTTAACAATTTAAAAACAAATGCCTGCAAAAATTAAAAACTAGGTCACTGTGACCTACTAAAAAAGTTTCAAGGACCGAAGATGCATCAACTTACAAAACCTCTCAGTATCTGAAATAATGGCCATAGATACTCTAGAAGATATAGATATAAGCAGATGCATCAACTGAAAAAGTTTATGAGCATAGGCCTTTTAGTGTCCAAAGATATGCCTCCAAATCAATTTGAATACAAACGCCTGAAAAATTCAAGAGCAAGATATGAAGTCAACTTACAAGATTTGATGATCTTAGTCTTAATAGTGAGCAGAATATCAACGTTTTCATAGAGTAAAATTTTTGATCAACTTGGAAGTCTATATAGTCCCTTCTAGCACTAGAACCCCTGATCCTGGGGTCATTTAATTCATAATTGCAATCGAGGACTCGATGCTCATTACGTTCATGTCAACAGTTTGACTGCTTGAGATCCAGGAGTTTTTTTTTTAAAGATTACATTTGTTTTAGTGGTTTTGGCCCTACCTCTCAGGCCCCAGGGGGGCAGTGACTGTTAAATTCACAAATTCTGTTTCCCTTTACACACAGATGTCATATGCTAAAATTGGCTGAAATTGGTTCAGCGGATTCAGAGAAGAAGCTGTAAATGTTCAAATATTAACATACGACACACGACGACGGACGAAAACGGTTAGCAATAGGTCACCTGAGTGACTTTAAAATATTTTGCATTATAATCAGCAATACATCTGTGAAAGAAGATGGGCGTATTTGGCCTGTGATCTGCAGGAATCATTAATTTTGTACGAAACATTTATGGTTTTAATGTCCATGATTTGGTTGGCTGAACATAGCTGGTCAGAATTAATAAACACAACCACGTATGATTTTTTTTTTCATTTAGTTTGAAAGACCTTGTCAGATTGTAACATTTATGACCGTTTTCCTAGGAGGTACTATAACATAGTTATGTTTCACAAAAAAATAAACACCTTTAAGATTAAAGGCATAGATGATAAATGTGCATGTACATAATAAAATAGAAGATTGGAATTGATTTCGCTCGAGAACCAAACTAAACCAAATTTTGTCTAATTCAAAATTTTACTACATCAGTACATAAAATGAAAGTGACAAAATAAATTGCTGTTTGCATGGGAAAAAAAATAACGCCCCATGCGAGTCTCGAACCAAAAACTTCTCACATCTAGTGCGCTTAACAGATAGCCCATTATACTGAGCTATCACCGCTACACGTATACATATGATTTTAAAAGGACAAAAATGCACCATATTTACACAGTTCGATTTTTTTTTGGAAAAATTTCATTTTTTATGGTTTCTGGGTCTTCTCTCCATTTTTTACAAATGTATATTCGTTTATTTGAATAAAAATGCACACAAATAACGTTTCAAAATCATGGAGAGAAGACCCAGAGATAGAAAATTTTTGGAAAGGCGTGTTTAAAAAATGTACCATTTTGTACCAAATGTCTGATGTAGCCAATTTGCAGGTTATTTTTTTAAGCAAATCAAAATTCACTTTCGGGAAATTATTTTCCTTTCCTATTGCACAGGAACCCAATTAATAAAGAAAGTGTTGAAATTTCACGTGACATGTCGATAAAATTTTTTACTTTTTAAGTACGCCCAAATTCCTGCCGAATGCCAATCAAAAGCGCCCTCAAGAAGATAACTTACAGTAATCAAAGCTCAATAGTCTATTAAAACAATAAAACAAACAATAAAAGCAGAGCAAACACGGACCTCTAAGAATATTAAAAGTGGGATCAGGTACAATTAAGGGGTAAGCATCCCATGTGGACCGCCATGACGGTTTCTCCTTGGCATGACCATGCATACCGAAAAGTCTGTAGATAATTCACTGTGAAAATAAATGACTTAAAAATTATTATGAAAAATGTCAACATTCGACTTCATTTTAATTTCTATTTGTTGTCAAGGTCATTGTATTCAACTTGGTACTAAACTTACAATAATTATTGGGTTTTTTTTTTTGGTCAGATCTTTAGACTAGTACTTTCCTTAAGTGTGGTCATTTTAAAATATCCCCAAGAACGATAAGGGTATAAATGAGAAAAGTATGTTGGGTTTTTTTGTACATTTGTGCAAACCGTGACCCTGGAAGGCCTGGATGCAACATTATTTTTTTTTATATGAAACATACTGGTATGACGATGTACTCGTATTTCATACGCCTTTTTTGAAAATAATAATTTTAAGTTAATGGTCTATGTTGTAGCAAATTGAGAAATTCAGCGCTACATGTACAGATGTTTAACTGTGTAACTATAAGTGATAAACAACTATGTTAAGAAGTTCACTAGGAAATGAACTACATTTTTAACGTGGTACCATAGGCGCTTGATTGTTGGTACGTGATAAAATTTACTGACCGAGAAGCCTTCGGGCTTCACGGGATCTTAACATTGTTGTTTTTCTAATTATTGTTTTATTTTTAGGTAGATATTTCGTTGTATTACACGAATACATTTACGTCGGGAAATGCTTCGTCTATTATCCCAGTTGCACAAATAAATCTGATGGGTTGCAGGAACATGGTGTTAAAACGCTTTCCCCTAACTACATGGTCTGTGAAGAAGAACGAACTATTTCTGTTGGAATATGCGAATATGATAAAATCTGGAAAACTGCGAGTTTTCCCTTCAATGGAAAATGCACACCTCTCTTCGAAATTCCAAAGTCCGAATTTGTGTATGGTGAACTTCCCTCTTGTGATGGTCAGCCAGATGGTAGTTATCAGTTTCATAACAGGAAATGTGATGCGTATTACAAGTGTGAGAACGGTAAAGCAACTGGTATAAAATGTCCTGAAAACGCAGTTTATGATAAGAGCAGTGGAGTTTGTGCTATTGGTGCTACGTGTTCAGAGTAATACTCGTACATATGATTAATAATGAATACCATCTGGTTTGTTTGCCATTTTTATGTTATTTTTTTTTCTTTAAATACTAGCAATGCAATACTGTCTCGATGGCCGATATCAGCTTATCTAAAATAAAAATACAAGAACTATAATTTGTACAAAATACCTTTTTGCCTAGATATGGCGCTTAGCGTGATAATATTAATATATAATTTTATATGATAATAAATATATTCTTTTTGTCTTTTTGCCTTTCCGTTATTTTATTTTCGTGAGTCCTATTTCACACTGCTTTTCATTCATTGTTTTTTTTTAATATATGTGCTTAAATCTCTCTCTCTCTCTCTCTCTCTCTCTCTCTCTCTCTCTCTCTCTCTCTCAAATACCACCTTTCGGCCATATTTTAATTTTACTAAGCTGTGTTCCTATCGTAGAGTTTTACTTATTAGTAGTTAACTGTACTCGTTTTGCTGTGTTGGGATAGATATCTTGACATGACAAGATAACTTATCTTGAATCATCAATAAAATAACTATCACAACAAATGTGATATGTTTTCTTGACTGGACAAAATATAAAGTTGATGTTTGTCCACGAACCAGAAAGCTGCCATGACCTGACGAGATAGTCATCATGACTTGACATGATATATATGCTATGTTGACAAAAAATTATGTGGATGGCATAAATATGCCACCATAGGAAATATAAAGATAGGAAAGGGTAAGATATTTAAGCCCATATTAAATTGGAAATTTGGAAAAGCCGACTAACTTAATTGTTGGAATTTCCATGTTTTCATATGGCAGTATAATGCACATCCATAGTAAGCAGTGAAAAACATATTATTAAGTCTTGCTAAAGGAAGGGGTAAATTTTTTTTAAAAAGTTGCGATAAACAAAAAGTAAAATTGCGGAAATGCAGTCTTTTTAACTTCCGCGGAAATTTAGTGTTGGATCGCGGAAAGTGGTTTTTGGTCATCATTCTCCAAAAACCCAAGATGCAACAGTAACAAAGTTCATTGATTCTCAGCCACTTGAGATATTCAAAAGTAGGTCACAGTGACCTTCTCTTTGGTCGACATTCTCCGATAACCGAAGATGTATCAACTAACAAAGTTTGATGATCCTAAGCCAGTAAGTACCTAAGATACATAAATAAAACCATAAAATGTTGAAAAGTAGGTTACCGTGACCTACGTTTTGGTCGAAGTTTTCCGAAGACCCAAGATGCATCAACTGACAAAGTTTGATGATCATAGATCTTAAAGTATTCCAAATATGCCTCTTAAACAATTTAAAAACAAATGCCTGCAAAATACTAAAAGTAGGTAACGGTGACCTACTTTTTCTAAAAATATGTTTTAAGGCCACAAGATGCATCAACTTACAATATTTGATGATTCTAAAACCCTTAGTGTATGAAATACTGGGATTAAATGTTTCAGAAAGGATAAGCAATAAAATTCAAAAAGTAGGTTACGGTAACCTCCTTTTAAGTTGACATTACTTGAGGACTTAAGATGCATCAACTTACAAAGTTTGATGATCAGAGGCGTTGAAGTGCCTTAAAGTGTCCAAAATATGCCTCTTAATCAATTTGAAAACAAAAATCAAAAAAAAAAGTAGGTCACCGTGACCTACTATGGAATTGACATGATGCCAAGTCCTAAGATGCATCACCTTATAAGATTTAATGATCCTAGTATTTATAGTAAACAAAATATAAACGTTTTTATTATTAAGTGTAAATTTAGGTCAACTTTGAAGTGACCTTGAGACCACGCCCTTTGCCCCAGGGTAATTCCTCGTGCAAATTTTAATCTTCAACATATCATGATCCTTGTATGTAAGTATGGTGAAAATCTGCCTGATGGTTCTGGAGAAGATTTTTTAGCAACCAGTACATTTGGTGTTTTTAATGATTATCTCCCCTTGTTCAAGGGTATCAACCCTAGTTTTAGTATAAATAGTAGCCCTTGGGCCAAGGATACCCTGTCACAAATTTGACAATCATTGGCCAAGGGGTTCTTGAGTCATGGCCCACACTAGTATTCTACAACGTTTGCACACACCGCACACTGCACAAATGTCAATAGCATTAGCTCTTTGAGTCTATTGCTCAGAAGACCTAATAAGTCGTTACAATACTTAGGCAACTTTTGGCCAATGTCTGTCTCCAATAAATAACTACTGAAGCCTGATTAGATCAAAGTGTTGGCGTAAACAAACCAGGACTGAGGCCTGATAAGACCAGTATGTTGTCCGCAATAACCACTACTGTGACCTGATTAGACCAGTATTTTGGTCCCAATAACCACTACTGTGACCTGATTAGAACAGTATGTTGTCCCCAATAACCACTACTGTGACCTGATTAGACCAGTTTGTTGTCCCCAATAACCACTACTGTGACTTGATTAGAAGGATATGGAGATAACGAACAAAATAAAAGCAGAGCAAACACGAACCTCCGAAACATCAGAGGTGGGATCAGGTGCCATGGAGGAGTGAGCATCCCCTGCTGACCAGTCACACCCGCCGTGTGACCCTTTTCATGATCAGGAAATAAGACCGCGGAACATTAACTGGCAAAATTGGAAATATACAGCTTACGTCATTTCTATCTGATACAATCAAAACATTCAGTGATAGACAATGTAATGGGCGGGTACAATTCGACGCGGACGTTTGGAAAACATCGGATTGAAATTGCAGATCGAAATTCATTTTCAATCCACCTCAGCTACGCTTGAATGCACATTATTACTGATTGACCCAGAAGACAAATAATGTCAATTTTGGTACAGTTTAAATTTTTTTTGTCTAGTGTTTTAAATGAATAAATATTTAAGGGACAAATATTTCATTTCTGTTCGGTAAATACATGTATATCTTAGTGTTGGTGGTGGTGGTGG
>PRKT01002292.1:13527-27096 GCA_003671525.1 Saccostrea glomerata | reverse complement strand
TGAGAATACAAAACAATTACAAGGATATCTGTGAACATTTTTCGGGAATACTTATAGCACATACAATTTCATGGTTGAATTCGACTTTTCCACTCGGCGAGCAGAGTTTTGACGCTGTTTCCGCGATTACGGAGACTAAAGAAAATAAAGACTACCGTACCATTTATTGTATCTTATCGTAGAAGAAATAGGTATTTATATTTTGTCAGTGCATATAATTTCCTCTGCAAGTGTAAACGAGTTCGATTCACAATCTGGGGGAGGGGGTACTCTATGTTACTCGGAGATAGATAGGCCTATTTGGCGTTATTATCATGCTATGGCGGGTTAATATTTATTCCCGAAACAAGTTCCTCTGAGTAACATTCAATAAATTCTGCAACATTTACATTCAATTCATTTATGGTTAATACTATCTCTGTAAACATTAGGAAGATATACATTGTATCAATAAAATTGGGAAAATGTTATTTATATAATATAATAAATATGGACTCAATGCACGGTCAATAAGCATTTATAATGACCCAGGCTGACAGATATTGACCTCAGATACATGGAGTATATCGACCTCGGGCTAGCGCCCTCGGTCGATATACACCATGTATCTGAGGTCAATATCTGTCATCCTGGGTCATTATAAATGCATATTGACCTACATTGAGTCCATATTTGTATAATACATGCAATTTGGTTATCCTAACCTCTGACCGAATACAAAAGGCCCAACAAAACTGTTTTTAACCTCTTGAAAAAAAAATTATCGTTTTATGCATTCAGATTCTGGAAAATGGATTTTGGAAATTCAGCATTGATTTTGAAATTTTCTTAGAAATTAATTTTCTCACATTTCTAACAACTCAATTTTTTATCTTGAACTGGGAGAGGACAAAGAAACATTAGATTACAGGTGTCCTGCTTTCAGCTATGATTTGGGAGAATCACATGAGAAAAAATAGTGGATCATGTAGATACTTAGAATATCAATCAAGAAATATAAGCAGTATATTACATATTTTTGCCCCCATAAATGTCAAATTTGGAAAAATTCTTGAAATGTGCTGAATTCTTTAAATTGTGTGAGAAATATAAAACATATTATAGTTTCAAAGTAGTTTATTGACAATTTGTGTTTCTATGACATCACAAACTAGTACCCCAAATTGTTAGGCAGTAATCAATGGTAGGCATAATGTATGCATTATAAAACAACTTGCGTGTTTGAAGAGGAAGATACTTTTTAACTCTACGGAGTGCTGAAATTTTACGTGACAGAGTTTTACACACATGGTCGATATGTACATTGTATTGCAAAGAATTATCTAAATATACCCCAAGAATTTTTTCATATGCACTATTTGATATGTGATTTATTAATTTAAGCAGTAGACATTAAGCTTTCTGCATCTTTTCAATTGACAGGATTTGTTTTCCAATTTATACATGTATTCCAAATGGGCATGCAATATTGTATATTAATTATTTGCCGATTGTTTTTATTACAATTTTAGTCTCTATAAAATATTGAATCAGCTAGGAAAATCTTATCAGCTTTTAAAAATTGAATATTTCAGATTCAGAGACACAACACACACAGATTTCGTGACGGGACTAAGCTGGCAAGGAAGCGAGAAGCTCTTCAGCTGTGGATGGGACTCGAAAGTGAAAAAACACTGTGTGTCGAACTGTGAACAAACTTCTGAAGACTGTGTCGTAGTCGAAATGGAAACGGACAGTATAGCCAGCGAAAGTGTTAAAAAGATCGCCAACATTTCACTAGTTTGTAACGGCAATGGTGCTCAAGTGGAATCCACATGATGTGAAATCTACCTCGTTATATTTGTGTTCTCGTGATCAGAATTTCTTGCAAAAGAATCAAAATTATCACAGGTTCTACTCAATTTTTTAGTTGTTGTATTTTTTTTTTTGGAAACTCTTCACAGCAAGTTTTGACGTGGCATAGGCTTGTTGTGGTGTTTTACATGTGCAAGTCATTTTTCATCAGGAATCTCAAAAATTTCAGATTTTCATTGGGCATGCTGAGTATCATATCACTGATGTTTTATTGCAAAATAAAAACAAAGTATACCATATTTGACTGTAAACTGACTTGATCTTTTTTTATTTCATTATTAATATATTTAATCATGCCCCCTTCAAAGAAGGGAGGACATATTGCTTTGCTGTTATCAGTCGGTTGGTCTGTCTGTCGGTCCACCATCAGTTTCCGTTCATTTTCTTCGTAGAAGTTGCACATATTGAAATGAAATTTGGTATACAAATTTATCATAAAAATACTAAGGTCAAGTTCTTTTTTGGATTTTGATCGGGAATTTTGAGACGGAGTTATGTCCATAGGACATAGAAAAATTTCAATTATTTGCAGTTTCTTTTCATTTCTTTTTCAGAGGTTGCACATATTGAAATAAAATTTGGTATACAGATTTATCATAAAAGTACCTAGGTCAAGAACTGTTTGGTATATGATCGGGACAAAGATGGAGACATATTTCAAAATTCTGTAACAGTTAGTGATTACATGAGATGGCCTATTTAACACTGTTAAAAAACCCAACCTCACTTCATATTTACATAGATTATCCTAAATACCTATCATTAATTTATCTTCACATGTTTAGAAAGAATTTAAGCTAACACATATGTATACACTGAATTTTCATGTAACAGCATTTAACTGCTACTTGCTTAAAATTTGTTTTTCTTACCATAACTTGCATCTCTCAATCTAGATAGAATATGTCCTATTGTTAGAATGATAAATGTCCTAAGGGCCATGTCCCGATATAGCTGCAGAACTGTAGCTCTCAAATAAAATATTTTGACAGACTGGAGAGGTACACTCAATATATTTTTTTCGGAGAGCTACAGTTCTGCAGCGAGTCACGAGACACTGATAGTGTTAGATTATTCTAACTAGGGAATGAATTTGAAATTAATTTGCACTATTAATATGCATCTTGGTCTTTAACAGTTACAATGTTCTTTTTTCACACAATCAGCCCAGTCATTTAACAAATCTGTAACATTTTCAGTTCATAGTCAAAGGATACAACAATCTGTACTCTGCCTGAAAAAAGAATAAAAAGACAATTTACAATCTAAAATCAGACTAAATCCCAATTAAAATTAATGTTCCGAAAGTAGAGGACAGTAAGTAAATTGGGACAATCCTTCAGAAACACAATATTTACAATTTAATTAAACCAACAGCGAAATAAAAAAAAGTAAGTTCAAGACAACAATATGAGATCATGCCGATTCGTGGTTTCGTTTTGTTCATGTTTTTACATGAAAACATCTACGAAAACTGCATATTTACGCCAAATCTCTCGTCATAATTGACGTTATTATTGTATATTTTATCTGGGATACAGAAAAAATCATCTTTAATGCTAGTTGACCGTTTCTTATCACACACACTCTGTAAATACTGAGATTTTACCTTTGTTTTGGCGCTGTGGCTGCCCCGTCGTCGCCATATTGAAACAATGTTCTGTTTCCGCGGAACAGTAGATGAAAAAATATTGACCGGATAAATTTGGATTTTCAGTATACTAAGAGAAATGACTGAGACTCAGATTAAGTGTATCACAAAGGTGTAATATTAAGTTTATCTAGTTCATTTTCAACATGAGGTGCCTGCTGTTTCTTCTATATTCAAAGACATAACATTCAAAGTAATTTATATTGAATAACAATTTAACAGAAAACATGCGCGGATCCAGGATTTTTTTTCTCCAAAAAGGGGGGAGGGGGGTCTATCCCCAGTCAAAAAGAAAAAAAAAATCCAGCCCAAATCTTTCTTGACAAGCTAAATTAAAAAAAAAAACAACAGTTAACTCCTATCACAAACATGTGAAAACCGATTTCGTTGGGGCGGTGTAGTTGACTTCTCGTGCATTCTTCATATAACGTTACATAGGGGCCTATATGATTTAAGCAGTGGCGGATTTAAGGGGGGCGCCCCCCCCCCTTAAAATTGTCAAAATTAACGTAAATCACAGTTTCTTCTAGAAAATGTAAACATGTATACTTGGTAGACCTCATTTTTACCGTACAAAATCTCTAGAATCAAGGAGCGAAGCCCCCTGGGCCCCCACCAGGGCTTTGCCCTGGACCCACTGGAGGCCTCAAGGCGGCCCCCAGACCCCTTGCCTACTTTTGGCGCCCCCCTAACTTCAATTCCTGGATCCGCGCCTGTTAAGAATCAAAGATATAAGTTCGGAAATCTCCAATGTCAAGTCAATTTAAAAGAGCAAGGTAATTTGCGGCCAATGAAAGGTCTCACAAACATATCACTAGCCCTTAGCGTTCAAAAGTTATGGCAAAGGTTAAAGTTTTTTCATAACTTGTTCGAAAATCTCCAAAATGTCAAGGTAAGTATCCAATGAAAGGTCTTGCCACAAAGAATACATATGTAAAGTATGATAGCCCTAGTCTTAACCGTTCAGAAGTTATGGCCAAGGTTAAAAAAAAATTGAAATGTAGATCAAACTCCATGCAAGGTCAAAGAGTCAAAGGTCTTTTAAAACAACCTTCCATCCAAAGATAACTATAGAATCATTATGATTCATCTTGGGGTGCACATTATTAGCCTTCCTTTAGATGCTTGTTCTGACATACCAGTATATATATTCTGCAACTGAAGAATCAGGTGATATCTTTTTTGAAGAAGTTTCATTTCTAGGCAATCTTAAACCCTAAACCTTAACAATCTTAAAAGAATGCATGGTTCATCTAGGGATACCAGATTTGTTTTGGATTCTAAAACTGACCTACATAAAAATTTCTGGATGAGTGAAGATATCAAGTAATTTTAAAAAGTGGTACATTGTAACCGTTCATTACCAGGTTACTGTATGCTGACCAAACTGGCATGGATGATGCATCTAGGTATTCACACTACCAGTCTTGGTTCTGAACCTATATATATCACTTTCATTTCCCGATGATCCCACAGAAAAAAATAAGCAAGTACATTCTAAAGTTACTACTCAGATTTAGCTTGCTTAAATGTTGCATCTATAGATCTATATGGATTCACACTGCCAGAACTATATTTGTTTAGTGTAAATGCCTGAAAAGTTTCCTTACTTATCGGGAGCATTCGTTACATTGAGCTTATAAGATCTTTAAAAAATGTATAAAATAAAAAAAAAATTGCTTCATATCAATATGATAAAGTAAGAACATATGCTTTTTTTTATGTTTTTTTTTTAAATGCTGTGTTAGGCAAAAATTTATGTTTCTATATTATTCGCTATAGATCTATATATATTTTTTTCTTTTTTTTTGTGGAAAACTTAGTCTCCATTTATTAACAAAAACCTTTTACACATGACAGTGTGGCAGAGTGAAATTTGTAGTTATTTTTATCAATTTATTATGATTATTCAATTTATTATTTTCATTATTTAG
This sequence comes from Saccostrea glomerata, assembly GCA_003671525.1. Taxonomy (NCBI): domain Eukaryota; kingdom Metazoa; phylum Mollusca; class Bivalvia; order Ostreida; family Ostreidae; genus Saccostrea; species Saccostrea glomerata. The sequence continues at coordinate 21,657 of PRKT01002292.1, read as the reverse complement.
AAAAATTATTTGAATCATGAATTTGTTGAATATTAATATATTTCAGCTACTGTAAGTTATTTTCTAAGATAAGTGTATCACTCATGTGAATATTTTTAACTTTTGCACACTGTATCTATATTTAGAGGGAATTCCCTTTTCCTTGTTTTTTTATTGGTCAGTGTGGTCAATTGTAAAGAATCTGATCATATGTCATTTCATCATTTAATCTCTATATCCAAATAAATGGTGTAAACTTTATCCGGAGTCGTTCTTCCATCCATACTGAATACGAACCGCCCTAAGACCCCGGGTTACAACAGTATACATTTATGGGTACCACATGCAGTTTCTGGGACCAGGTAATGTACGCGTGACAATTGTTTTCCCTGTAATTTACAGTTATGTAGGTGATATTCCACCTATTTTTCGTCAAAGGCCCGGGTTACAATAGAATATTTACATCCACTGAATATTTTCTCATTTATTTCTTAAGAAAACCCATTGCGTTAATTACTGCATGAACTACATTAGGCATGTCGCCTGTACAGAATTCTTGATCAATGGCTGTTCCATCAATGAAACGTAAAAAGACGTTCGCATCATTAATACAATAATTAATCTTTTTAACCATGCTTTAAATGATTATTTAAACAGATATAAATATAAACAATAAAATGTCTTTCTTTGTTTGTTATTACTGGAATTAACGGTCGCAGCTATTTCAGAAAAAAATTACATAACTCGCTTACGCGGGTTATGTACTTTTTCTGCAACAGCTGCTTCCGTTAATTTCAGTAATAACAAACAAAGAAAGCATTTAATGGTTTAAGAAAACTGGATTTCTAAGCTTACTAGTATTCTAAACTCTTAAAGTGTAAATGTGATCATGGAATTATATAACATACATTCATAAAACTGTTTCTCTAAAGCGAGAGGAAAAATATGATATGACCTTTCCTTGCCAAACAATTATGTTGTAATACCTCATTTATGATACAATTTAACTCATTCAGCTGGCCAATGAAGGCAATGATGTTGTCTCACTAAATGTGTAAAATTATTTCGACGTCAGACAATTTTGTTTTCTGACCTGGTAAACGACATAAAACATGGTATCTATATATACTTAAGCCGTTGGTTTGACTTGCACAACCTTATTTCAAATAGCGGATTTGAAATGGCAGCATTACAACTGCCATGGTTCTGCATACATGTATTAGCTACCGCAGCAGCGTCGCAGTCTATTACAACAGATACGAAATCCGAAAATCCAGTGACGGTTGTTTGTGTCAACCAGACATGGGACCAAGAAATGAACAATATGAGACAACAGTTGAATCAGGAAACTACGATTAGGTTATCGCTTACCAGACAAATGTATTCCTTGGTGGATGATATGATAACAATGAAAAAAAAGATGGCGAAAATGGAAGCCAAAGTACAAGAAATGGAGAAGAAAAATAACGAACGTGATCAGTATTTAAAGTTGAACAATTCTGGTGATCAGACTTCAACGCAGATAAGTCAGATACAGAGAGATCTTCTGAATTTGACTTTAACCGTGGACACCGTTTGCAGTGATGATACTTCCATAGGTTTGTGCTGCTACCATCTAATTTTTGTTAAACCTTGAAATATTGAAAGAATATGTATGTATTGTTCATAAATGTTTAACAAATTTCTGAGATTTTTTTCATAAATATTGATATAATATGCCAATCTAAGGACAAAAAAGCTTGGCCACAGGAATATTTTGGGAATATTTGCATTCTTCTTTACCATAGAAAACATGGTTAGTTTATGTGTGTGCACCCATAATTAATCATGCTTGCAATCTGCTCCGTGTAAAGGAGTTTTGCATGACAGTACCCTTCCATATAAACATTCTTTCAACGTGCCGTAGTCATGTTTTTGTTACCAATAAATCGCTCAGTGTTTTCTCTGCATGCTACACGTACATGTACTTACCTAATTGAAAATAATGAGCATAATATATAATTACACAATGTCATATGCATTCAAGGATAATGTTTCATTTAAGTCTTTGGCATCTTTAAATTCTCAATCGGTTTCAACAGAAACCATGATTGAACCTTAATTATGCTTTGTCTCTTCTGTAGATAAAAGAGCCATTGTATTCAATGCAGCCATCAGCAAAACATTACATCTGGAACGCAACACTCCGGTCAATGTTGTGTATGACACAGTTTTATATCAAACTGGCAACGTGTACAATCCACGAAATGGTTTCTTCACAGCGCCCTCTGGTGGACTTTATGTATTTTCTTGGACAACCTTGGTTGCAGCTCGTAAGATATTTGATGCAGAACTTTTGGTCAACGGCCAAAGAAAGGGTTTGGGGAACTGTAACAATGAAGCCAGTCCTGGATATGAAAACTGTGCTAATACCATTCCTGTTGTTCTCAAATTTGGAGACGAAGTCAATATACGTACAACTACGGCAAATTATGTCCATGGCTACCGCTGGTCAAACTTTAAAGGATGGAAAGTTTGGTAAAATATATTTTCAATTTTAACAATAATGCATTTAAACCTGTTCTGTTTTTGTATTTCACTGACTGAGTATTTTAAGTGAAAATGTTCTGGGGGTCAGAAAAATATTAATCATTGTTTGGTATTTGCGAAATAAATATTTTTCAAATCTTGTTTTCGCTGAAGGAGATCGACAAGTTGGTATTGGCTTATTCGTCCTTTGTCCATGTTTTGCCGTCAGTATTTTTTTTTTAAATGTTGCAGTAAAAATTAATGGTGATATTTTGATTGTTATAAATAATTTTCTTTTCTTAAGTAGATAATTTTCTTAATTCATAATAACGCCCTTTTTTTTTTATTGCATGATCATACAAATGTAATGACATTTTTGTGTTCGTACAATTTTTTTCTCTCCTACTAACCATTTTTTTTCTCTCCTGTACTAACATATTTTCTGTCTTACTTTCATTTTTTTCTCTCGTTCTTTTAAAATTCCTTATTTTCTCTCGTACATACGACTTTAACTGTAACAAATTGGTTTAATATTACACGAACCTTAATGAATACTGCGTCATTTCTGGTTATATTTTAATCATTGGAGCAATTACATGTTTTCTACTTAATCAAATCATAGAGAGGTGAAATCTATTTCAAAAGTGGTTCTTAAAGTTGATTATATTGTCGAAAAATGTAAAGCTATTTTGTCACTAAAACATTAAAAGATTTCATGAAAAAAATCCGTCATATAATTATCCCTATAGCTGTCATACGGATTAATTAAATCATAGAGAGGTGTAATCTATTTCCATAATGGTTCCCAAAGTTGATTAAATTGCCGAAAAATGTATAGGTATTATGTCGCTAAAACACTAAAAAAATTCATGAAAAAATCCGTGATATTATCCCTATAGCTGTTATACAGATTGAAAACCCAATCTAATATAATGGTCGATTACGAAACAAAAGATTATAAATACATTTTCTAGTACTATTTGGTCTACGGTAATGTAAACTGACTCGAGAGTTGGATTGACGGTGGTATTACATATAACAATATTTTCCATATACATTATCATGATTAACATGTAACAACTTTCAAAAAGCTTGACTGAAAGTAATTAATTTAATACACATAAAAGTGTGGGACGTTTTACTTTGAAATTAAAAGCTTATTTTTAGGAAGAAGGTAAATATTTTATATATTAATGTACTCGGTATTATTAGTTATATAGGGATCTCCTTATTGAAAGAATGACTTTTATTTATGAAATGTAAAAAATAATCTATTATACGCATAAGTATACACGACGAGTGTTACCGGTCTGCAGGGGATGCTCGCATCTCCGTGGCACCTGATCCCACCTCTGATGTTTAAGAGGTTAATGTTTGCTCTGCCCCAAAATTCGTATTGTTTAATGGACTTAAGAGCTTGAATACTATTCAATAACTCTATATATAACACCCTATACCTATACGAGGGCATTCCATAATTAATTTTTATTCTTGTGTAATGTACCACAACGACATAACACTTTGTACGATTTCATGGATGATGATACACTTGAATAGTTCTATATTCAATATATTTGTAACGGTATTACCCAAGCCTTCAGCTCAATGTCGTTTTAACATTGTAGGAAAATGAGCCAGTCGTTGACCACTGTTGTAAAAGTGGTTGGGAAACGGGTTGAGGGTATTGAAGAGGTAATGTTAATGTCAGTGTGGAAATATGCAACATGTAAAATTGTTGAATAATATTTACTATTTTGATTCATCTGTTCAGTAAAATGCTTTTGATTAACCAATGCACTGATGTCTTAGGCAGTATGATGAGCATTACAGAGATTAAAAGCTTTTGATTGTGAGGTCATAATGGAGCAGAGTGAAAAAAAAAAACAACGCCCAGTGAGTTATTTCATATACTAAAAATCAACAAAATAAGACGTTAATATCAAACCTAATGCATAAATTGCATTAGAATGAAATTGCTATCTCCAAATCTTGCATATGCGACTATTTCTGCTGATTTAATCAACGGTCGCAAACAATTTATTACTTATAATATGTTTCAAGAATGAGAAAATAATATAGTGTCTTTCCGAGAGCGGACATATGGATTTTTTTTTTTCAAGGGTATAATTTTTGCTGCATTATTCTTGGAAAAGGGTAAGGGTAAAGGTAATCTAACAACCAGGCTTTATGATAAACATGAAGATCAAGTATATACATGTAATTATATAATCATTATTTAAAACACTTTTTGCAATCAAATGTTATCTTCTATATTCATTCAATGTTTCAAACGTTCAGAAGATCTAGATCTGAGTCAGCAGATTTAGGAAGAGTATATTAGTGGGCTCATTCATGTCCCGGGTTCAATTATTAAGGAGCTGTGAAAGAGAGAGGACGGGTCACGGAATAGGCAAGGTATTTTTGTTATCTCGTTTGCTGTGTCCTGCAGACGGAGCATTTTAAGTAAAATAAATCTTTAAAGGTTAATAAAAGAATAGAGTAAAATATAATATAAGGCTTAGAACAAGGAGATAACTAAGGAAAATTAGATATATAGTATAAAGATAAGTTTAAATTATTGTGTTGTTGATTATTATTGATTGTTAATTTCAGGACATTATTTACACACTGATTTGTCGACACAATTTCCCGTTATTTCCCGATCATGACAAGCACCACTCTGCAGGTGGCGGATGCTCACTCCTCCATGGCACCTGATACCACATCTAATGTTTTAAAGGTCCGTGTTTGCCTTGTTCCAATTTTGTATGCTTAATAGACTTTGAACTTGAAATATGTTTGTTATCTCCATATGTTTCATACTATGTTGCAATTTAATTCCCTTTCAATTAGTCCGATGTCAATGTTATTTCCCCTAGCTGTTCAACGATGAAAAGTATATTCTTTATATGATCATTGGGTTTGATCAATCATTAATTGCAGATCTAAAATGAAAACACTCTATCTGCCATGGTTCTGCAAATTTCTTGCTCCAACAAAATCATATTTGCTTACAACAGATAAGAAATCTGAAAATCCACTGACAGTGGTTTGTACCAATTAGTCATCGGACCATGAAATGAACAATTTGAGACAACAGTTGTATCAAGAAACTACAATAAGGTTATCACTTAACAGACAAATGTATTCCTTGGTGGATGATATGATTACAATGAAAAAACAGATGAAGAAAATTGAAGCCAAACTACAAGAAATGGAGACGATAGAGGATGATCTTCAACTCGCCAATCAAAGACTGCAGAAGGAATTAGATCGTATTTGAATACGAGCAATACTTTTATATGAGACCTCCATACAAATTGGAAGGATACAGGAAGATCTTCTTAATTTGAATTCAACCGTGGACGCCCTTTGCATATTTGTGGTACATATTTGGGTTTGTATGAAAATGTGCTTGAACTAGTTTTTCTTTTATCATTAAGCCTTATTCTATACACTATATATCTCTTACAAGTAAAGCTGTTGAATTCAGTGCAGCCATCAGCAAAACATTAAATCTTCAACGCAACACTCCGGTCAATGTTGTATATGACACGGTTTTATATCAAACTGGCAACGCATACAATCCACGAAATGGTTTCTTCACCGCGCCCTCTGGTGGTCTTTATGTTTTCAACTTTGGTATTAACCCGTAAGATATTTGATACAGAACTTCTGGTGAACGATCAAAGAAAGGGCCTAGCAAATTGTTACAACGAGAACAATCCTGGAATTGAAAATTATGAAAATACCATTCCTGTTGTTTTAGTAACTGGTGACAAAGTCAATATTCGTACAACTACCGGAAATTATATCTATGGATATCATTGGTCAACCTTTAAGGGGTGGAAAGTCTGGTAAAAAGAATCAAAACATTTCACGCCACATGACTTAGACCTTTACAAATTTTATCTTTGGATACCTATTTTCGCTCTCAATTATTCCAAGTAAGACCCTTTCAAGCCCTGTGCTCATCAATCAGATGATAAAGGCATTGTCCATGACAATTAAAAGACGTCATCCAGTGGTAAAATTATTATATGTCGACAATTGACAGTGAGATAATGTGTAAGTTGTACGTGTGACGGTGCATAGTGTCGTTTTGTGTCGATAATATGTTCCTATCTTCAATTCACATTTTGTCTTCCATCGGTAGATATTGTCACTGGCAAAGAGCCATATTTTCCTCCCGCAGTGAACAAAATTTACAGTCACGCATCGGCACATTTTGTCGACAATATATTTCGTTAGAGTGTAATTAATAAGGTCGTGAAAAATAGAGAGATTGATGCACACATGCATACAAAGTAAAATAAGGATAGACTATGTGTGTGGCAGAAAATAAGTGAAAATAAGTAAAAAAAGTGAGATTTTCTGATCATATTCAGTCTGTCGTCCGTCTGTAAACTTCTGATATTTTCAACGTCTTCTCAAGAACTCCTAAACCAATTACTTCATGCGTGGATATAGGGAAATCTTTGTTCAAATGAAGAGTTGTACTGTCTTTAGAAGAAAGTTATTAATGATTTGTGTCATCTTTAAACATCTCTCCAAGAACCGTTGTGTCAGAAAAGTTGAAATTTTGCGAAAGCTTCATTATAAAAATTAGATTTAGTTTTATTCAGATCATATCCCTCGGTGGAAATTGCAACAGCTGCGACATTAATTCCCGTACTCGTGCTAATAACCAAAGAAAACATTTTAATGTTTAAATTATTACTTATTATATAATTTTGTTATATATTTATATAACATTATCTATATATGAATTAGTTTCACATTTCTTATTAGCAGGTACACAATATTGAATAAACTTGAATCAAGTTAAGTTATCTTAAGTTATTCTTACGAAAATATCATTTATAGATCTATATCATTTTTATACAATAAACGATTAGTACGTTTGACCAATGAGACATAACGATTGTTGATGATGAACATTTCTGTCTATAGAAGTCAGAAAAGTACAAAACAGTTGGCCTAGGAATGGTATGAGCTTAATTCAATAAAAAGGATTAAAATGGAAGGAATATGATAACCTCCTTTTTATCATTTACTATGAAAATTGGCATTTTCTTTTCATTGGTCAGAGTATTACAATTGTTAATGTCTGAATGTATATTTTTAAAGTTGTTCAACACTTACCCTTGCCGTCGTGTTATCAATCTTTTGTGTCGTTTAAAAAATCATCTATGGGAGCCTAGATATTAAAGTCTATGTGAAATTTCAAAAGAATTGCACCCATTTATAAAGAAACTTATCCAAAGTACCGGGTATTTAAACGCTCTGTTCGTTTGCGCTACACATGAACGAACAGGTTACAATAGAGAAACACCGACATCTTACGAACGAACGTAACCAAAAATGGGGATCAGTCATTGTACTCTATTGTATTCACGGTTGCATTATTGAATTCTTCAATTTTATTGGGATTTCGACAGATAAAATCCCCACAAGATACCTCAAAGCCACGTCTTGTCGTAGTCGCTACCGTGACACTACAATACATTTCAATGGACATTTAAACGAGCAAAGGGGTTCGAGAAGGGAAATGAAAGGAAAATTTAAAAAAATATTCTGTGGCATGAAATAAAAAAAAAATACTAGTAATACTATGTGCGGATCTAGGGGGGGGGGGGGGGG
>PRKT01002292.1:0-10610 GCA_003671525.1 Saccostrea glomerata | reverse complement strand
TCTCTCTCTCTCTCTCTCTCTCTCTCTCTCTCTCTCTCAATACAAGACACTATAAAGCGCACTACCTATTTACTTGATTGCACGGATTTATTATTTTTTTTCAAGCTAGCTGTAAAAAGTAAAAAGTAGGCGGCCACTACAAGTAGTTTGTATATACGTTTAATCACTGACGCATGACAAACGTGTTTCCTAATCCATCTAAAGTATTACGGTGTATTTTCTTCTATTTGTTCGTTTTTTAAAAACATTGTAAGTGATTACAAAAATGTTGACATGAATAATTCTCAAATACAAGTGGTTAAAACACTATCCGTTCTATTTTACACATATACTTATTTCTTCCTATTTTAAACTTTATCTGGGTACAATTGCTGGTCCCGAGAAAACTATCGAGATACGGGAAGTTAGGGAGATTTACGTTCGTTCGTAAGATGTCGGTGTTTCTCTAATAAAGCATTTAAAACCCTCTGTGTTCCAATAACACTATCCTGCTAATAAAACTAACTTTCTGGAGACTATTTTCTTACAATGGATGGACAACATGGAAGTACATTAAGACATTGTATAATCGGGATAGCTATAGCATTTATATTTGGATATGCATATGTACTTGAGATGAGATATAGTGATCTTCACAGTGAAATAAAAATACGCGAAGCGGAGTTAGCATCCATGAAACAGAAAACAAAAGACTTAGAATCGAAAGTAGAAACGTTCGAAAGAAAATACAAACGTTGCGAAGATAAATTTTTTTCAGAAGAAAAGGAAAAGGAAGGTAATGTAATAACCATAAAAATTCTGTTACATGAATCCCAATATTCTTTTTTTACAAACATATATTGATTAGCACAGTTTGTTGACAAGTGCAATAGTGAAAATACATTAATTCTTTGAAAATCTTCTTCTTTGCTCCTGGGTATTAAATAAACTAAATTAGTACATAGTTATGATGAGTAATAGTGTCTCTAACAAATTTTTGAATTTCATCGCCCCTGATTCAGGGGTTTTGCCATTTTGGTTTAAGTGTGGCGGGGTCTTTTAATTATTCAGTGAAAATACATTAATTCTTTTTAAAAAATTCCCTTTGCTCCTGGGTATTCTGCCAATGTTCCAAGTATATATATTTTTATGATGAAGAAAGGTGCATCTAGCTAAATGGTTAATTTTATGCCTCCTGGGTCAGGGGTATCCAGGGGGGTACATAGTCTGAAAATAAATTAATGCTTTTGAAATCTGCTCTTTGTTATTAATCAAGCATTTAAGATGAAATAAAATTTGTGATAAATTTTCCAAAATTTGGCTCCAAGGTCAGCGGTTCCTTTGGGGTGGGGTGCACAACTGGTTATAAAGAGTTAGTGCATTTTTTCTTTGTTACTCTGGTCTACCTCTGGGTATTGAGTAACTGAATTAAGCATGCGTAGTGTATTATGATAAGCAATGGTGTCTCTATCAAAATTATGAATTTCATAGCCTCTGGTTTAAAAAACAAACCAAATTCAATTGTTGGAAAGTTGTTACATGATACTCGGGTAACCTATAAGGCCTGTGGACCTCTTGTTCATTCTATTAATTTACACTTTGAAACGTGATGTTTAGTTGTGAATCTTTTGGTATATTATATTTGATAATATGACGCCAAATGTTAAAGATATTGACACAGTGACATTACTCTTAGATCAACACTCGTATTTTAATTTTTAATTTAATTTTTGTTTCTGCCCAAGTGGTAAGCAATATGTTTAATAATATGAATCTTACGCAGACAAAGGACCAGTTGTATTCAATGCAGCCATCAGTAAATCATTAGATCTTCAACGAAATACTCCAGTCAATGTTGTGTATGACACAGTTTTATATCAAACTGGTAACGCATACAATCCACGGAATGGTTTCTTCACAGCGCCCTCTGGTGGTCTTTATGTGTTTACCTGGTCAACTGCGGTTGCAGATCGTAAGATATTTGATGCAGAACTTTTGGTTAACGGCCAAAGAAATGGTTTAGGAAACTGCAATAATGAAGGCAATCCTGGCATCGAAAACTGTGCAAATACTATTCCTGTTGTTTTAAAATCTGGAGATGAAGTTAATATACGTACAACTAATGCAAACTTTGCCCATGGAGGACATTGGTCAAGCTTCAAAGGATGGAAAGTTTGGTAAACTATTTTTAATTTTAATTAAGGTAAGATTCTTCTCACACAAAACTGCATTTCTTGTATTTAAACAAAAATGGATTTTGGCTAATCCGATTTTTTTTCTTTTTTTCTCAACTTTTAGGATATTTGAGTTATTTTTATATGCGCCCTATATTTCATTTTTTCTTATTTTCACATATGGTAAAACAGTCATGTAGAGATACAAAATAATAAAAAGACAAAAATTTTTGACCGTTTATAAAGAGAGTAAAACACTTTCTACGGATTTTTGGCTCATATCTGTACTAAGATTTGAAGCTTTTAAAAGCTAAAATAATTGTGTTTGTTTGGAAAATCATATTTATTTGATATATTTTAAAACTTAAGTCCCTTATTATTAATTTAGCTGACATTTGAAAATTTTTTCAGTCTTTGCGTGTGTAAAAATTATAACTAAATTTGTATTTCTAAAATAATTTTGACAGGCAGAAAGGAAGATATTTTCATACGCCACCATTACGCAAAAATATAGTCCCTGCTAGTTTTCGAACACAATTTTTCATTTCTATTTATTAGAGTTGTGCAAGAAAAATATGGTATTTTAAATATCTTTCACCTACATATATGAGACGTACAAGCAAATATTTCATCTAGTCATAAATCAGAGAAAAATCTTACCTTAATAATAATGCGCTTAAAACGTTTCTGTTTTTTGGATATATTAGTAAACATGTATATTGTAATAAGAATCGTCAGAGAAAATGTTCTGGAGGTGAGAAGAAATATTAGTCATTATTTGCCCTTTACACAATTGTTTTAAATCTTGTTTTTATCATTAAGGTTATATAAAACTTTTCATTTTCTCTGAAGAGACTCGTTGGTATTGGCATGTTCGTCCTCTCTCCATGTTTTGTAGTTATTTTTTTTTATGCTGGCGATATTTTTATTGTCCATATCTTAATTACAAAGATTTTGCTTAATTCATAATAATGACATCCGTATCGTAAGTCGTTCTACGACTTTTTATATTCTAAACACTTTTATTACATTATACAAATGTAACGACATAATATCTCGTTCTTAAGACATTCTTCTATCGTACTTAAATTTTTTTTCTCTTACAAACCACCATTTCTCCCATACTTACATTTCTTCTGTCGTTCGTTCCACTTTTTTTTTCTCTCGTGCTTAACGAGTTTTTTTTCCTTTCGTCCATACGATATAAATATAGCAAATTGGATTGTCATTACACTTATTTAAAATAAAATTTTACATACAACTCTATGAATACTGTGTTATTTCTTAATTCATTTATATTATTGCAGTAATTAGTCGTTTTGAACATAATCAAATCATAGAGAGGAGACATTTATTTTCATAATGGTTCCCCAAGTACATTTAATTGCCGAAAATGTATAGGTATTTTATCACTAAAACATTGAAAGATTTCATTTAAAAAATGCATGTTTCTCTTCGTGAAAAATCAATAATAGTATCCGTAAAAATATCATACAGATTGCACAGGCAATCTAATGTAATGGTTGATTACGAAAATATATTTTTTTATGTAACACATAGAAGCCCTTGGTCTTTGTTCAAATAGACTGAACCGAGAGCTGGGTTGACGATGGTATTACATATAAGAATATTTTCAGTATAAAATGTTTTGATTTACATCTAACACCTTTCAAAAAGCTTTTAAAAAGCTTACATTCTAATATAAATAAAAAAAGTGTGGGACGTTTCACTCTGAAATTAAAAGCTTATTTCATAAAGAAGTTAAATATTTTATACATTAATGAATTACTCAGCATCAATTAGTTCGATGATAGGAATCTCCTTATTGAAAGAACAGCTTCATCTACTATACTTGTAAATGTACACGGTTGGGATGCTCTTTCCTCCATGGCACCTGATCCCATCTCTGATGTTTTAGAACTACTGAGCTTGAATATTGTTTATTATCTCCATTTATTACATACTATACCTAAACCCGGGTATTCCATCATTAATGAGTAATGTAGAACGGCGACATTACACTTTGTGTGATTTCGTGCATGATCAACGGTATAAACCAGAGCCTTCAGCTCATGTAGTTTTTTTTTGTATGAAATAGAGCCAGTCATTTACCACTGTTGTAAAATGGTTGGCGAACAGGATGAGGATATTGAAGAGATAATATAAATGTTAGTATGAGAATGCATGTAAAACTGTGGAATATTGATATTGCATGACCAATGCACTTATGTCAAAGGTAGAACAATCAGCATTATAGAATTGGAAAGCTCTTGAGTGTGAGTGCATGATGTAGAAAAGTGAAAACACAATGCCCCGTGAGTTATTTCGTATAATTAAACTCGACAAAATAACACGTTTACATCTAACATAATGCATGCATTGCATTAGAGGGGAATAATTATCTCCAAATATATCATATGCGACTTTTTATACTGATTTAACGGTCGCAAACATTTAATCATAAATAATATGTTTCAAGAATGAGAATATAATTGTGTCTTTTCGAACGTGGGCAGTTGGCTGGTCTTTTCTAAGGGTATATTTTTTGTTGCCTTATTCTTGAAAAGACGTCAATGGTAAACAACCTAGCTTTATGATAAACACGAAGACTTTAACTTTTTAATCGTTAACTTCCCTTACATGTGCAGCAATGTCTCTTCTTCACCTGCATACATGGTATGTAAACAATTAAATCGATTAAACAAGAATATCTGCAGCCTCGTTTGAAATTATCATTTCGTTAATTCCTTAGTACATACAAAAACCTTGTCAGCAAATACAATTTAGCATTAAGTCAAATTCTGACTGATATTTTTCATACTTATTGTTGATAAATGTAGATTCCTTATTCATATGGCTCTTTAACGTCAAATCGCGAGAATATCTATTCTCGAATGGGCGGTTGATAAAGAGAATTTGCATATATTTCGCACCATGGAAAGAAAAGCGAGAAATTTTATTTCGCGAGTGAAGCTTCTCTCGGAATTACGCGATAAAAATTCCTCACATTTAATTAGGAATTAACAGTATAGGACATTATATACACACTGACTTGTCGACAGATTTTCCGTTATTTTCTGATATTGACAAGCAGCACACAGCGGGTGTTACAGGTCGGCAGGGGGATACTTACTCCTCAATGGCACCTGATTCCACCTCTGTTTATTTTGAGGTCCGAGTTTGCCTTGTTCCAATTTTATATGTTTTATAGACTTTTAAGGATACACCAAAGGTTTCCATAGGGCAAAATTTAATTTGCTTGTAATTCTTTCATTAATAAATATAACATATGAAAAGTATATATCATTTGAAAGCTGGTTAAATTTACTATTTAATGATCTTAATTAAAATTTTTATTTTTATCTTATTAAAAAATTATTTATATTTTAATGTAGATATTAGTGCATTTATATTTTATAAATCAACTTTTTTGTATTCCACCTCTCAAAGTCAAAATTTTACCTCAATGTAGATTAAAGATTGATCTTTAAAACCTTATCTCAGATTTTTGATAAATCTTCTTATTCAAAAGTTACATCCATTTGTCTTTCAATATTTTAATTTATCAGCCCAATTCTACATTTCCCCCAATAATTCAAGAACTGGGCAAGATATCAAACATCTGAGATAAAGTTTTGTGAACACACATATGAGACGCATTCTGGCCAGTTTTCAGAGAAATTGGTCAATAAATAAGGGAGCTGAATCCTTTGAAATAATACCAACAACTGTCTGATCTTACTTTACAGTAGAGGGCAAAAAAGCATTTCACAACAACGTCTGCCAAAGCTAGAAATATATGACACCTTAGAGATTAAGCTTTAGATAGCTGTCACTTATCCATATTTCCTATGCATATTCACAAGAATGGGAGGTTCTATTCCTATTTAGATGCTTTTAATGAAGTAAAATACGTTCAATTCTGAATCAGAAAGATTTCCCGGCATAATGGCAAGAGCTAAGCTCCACCTCCTATTTCATGGTCATTAGTGACCTGTTAGATCTCCTTCCCTAAATCTAGAGTCCCTGTAATTTAATTACTGATAACATCTGTGTGGCTAGTGATAAATTCCCCGAGTGGTCACAGTGATTTATTGCTCCTTTCAGAAGCAGAAGCTTCAATAACGGCACATTCACATGCGTCAGTGTTTATGTTTGTTTATTGTTAAATAATCAGAAAACCATTTAATAATCAACAAGAATTTTTTATGCATTATAAAGCAGTGATTATCATTGTTTTTATAGCCAACAATCTCAAAATTGACAAAAATCTTTAAAAAAGCCTTTGTTGTATCCTTTAACTTGAAAATTGTTAGTTATCTCCATATGTTTCATTCTATGATGCAGTTAATTCGTTTAGTTGAATGTTGCCTCATTTAATGCGTAGAATTACTCCGATGTCAATGTTATTTCCCCATGCTGTTCGGCGATGAAAAGCATATTTCATATATGATCAGGTGTATAACACTGCATCTGCCATGGTTCTGTATATTTTAGCAACGAAATCGCAGGTGCTTACAACAGATAAGAAATCTGAAAATCCACTGACAGTGGTTTTTGCCAACCAGACATCGGACGAAGAAATGAACAATTTGAGACAACAGTCGAATAAGAAACTACCATTATCATGATTATCGCTTACTAGACAAATGTATTAGTTGGTGGATGATATGAAAACAATGAAATAACAGATGGCGAAAATGGAAGCCAAAGTACAAAAAATGGAGAAGAAAGAGAATGATTTTCAACTCGCCAATCAAAGATTGCAGAAGGAACTAAATCAGTATATGAATACCGTAAATCTGGAAGTTTTACGTCGATTTTATTTTGCGAATCTGGGTCAGAATGCTGTTTATTAATTTGTAAGTTTCAAAATTTTGCGAATGACCACTACTTTGTTTACATTTTCTGATTGTTAAATTGTTTTGATGAAAACTATTTTTGCGAATGAAATGATGTTTTTGTCCACTTTTGCTAATGCAATGATATTTTTGTTTTAATTTTGTATGTTTAACAGACATTTGAACTTGAATACTGTATCTCCAAACGTTTCATTCTAAGATGCAATTTAATTTCGTTTAGTTGATTGTTGCCTCATTTTATGCATAAATTACTTTGATGTCAATGTTATACCGTAAATCTGGAAATTTTTACGTCGATTTTTTTTTTTTGCGAATTTTGGTCAAAAAGCTGTTGATCAATTTTTACGCTTTAAAATTTTGCAACTTGTCACTGGCGCTAAAAATAAAAATCACTGAAGATTTTCATATCAGTTTATGTTTCAAATTAGTATGCACACTTAAAATACCACCGATATACTCGCAACGTGGCAAGAAATTGCACAATCGCTCCGAAACAATTTTGAAGATAAAAATACAAAAGTATTTGCACTGAAAATAACTTCTAAATTAATTATGATAAACCTTTTAGAGGTTGCGTATGCCTTTTAACCTAAACTGAATTATTCCAAAGAGACAAAAATAAAACTAATTTTCTCAACCTTTGTTTTTTTTTTCTCACCTCAAATTTACACGCCATGTTTACTTTGGAACTCTGTAGTAAATGCACTGAGTTCGAGTTATCGCCCTTGTTGATACATGGTTAGATAGGATATTAATAACTGGTCTCTCTTGGCAAAATAATTAAATACGGACATAAAGTCTCAGTGCTTGTCAAACCATCGGTCGATATTGCATATAATGAGGGTAATTTACACGCACGGGTAATTACAGTACCGACCGCACACAACCTAACACCAGAGCGAACACGAAGCGGACCCCGGGTTCGCTCGGGGTCCGCTTCGGGTTCGCTTTCAAAAATTTTGGGACCGCTCTGGGTGCGCTCCGCGTTCACTCGGGGTCAGCTCTGGGTCCGCTAAAGCGAACCCGGCGTTCGCTTTCTGGGACCGCTTTACGCACCGTGAAGCGGACCCCGCTTTAATCTCGCCGCCACTAAGCCCCGCCCCTTGTATATTCTGGATAGATCATTGTTGTTTATACAGCGATCGGAACTTGTACACTGTACATGTAAACAGTGACATTATGGAGAACATTGACAAATTTCCAAAATTCAACTGTACATTTGACGTAGATTTACATGTATAATTGATTTTCTTGATTTCTCCGATCTCGGAATTTCGATCCCGAAGTTATTTGAAATCGGGTTACATGTATTAGACATTTATTGTCCCCCGCTTGAAAAGTAGGGGATACTAATTTGGGTTTGTCTGTCCGTCTTTCTGTCTGTCTGTAACGATTTCGTTTCCACACGATATCTCGAGAACCCTTTGAGCTTTTGCAATGAACTTTAGCATAGCAACTCCCTATGGACTAAAGAAGAGCCCTATTGACTTTGAGGTCAAAAGGTCAAAGGTCAAGGTCTTAAATAAGCAAATTCTGTCTGTTATAACACTTTCGTTTCCACACGATATCTCTAGAACCATTTTAGCTATTGCAATGAAATTTTACATAACAACTCCCCGTGGCCTAATGAAGACCCCTATTAATTTTGAAGTCGAAAGGTCAAAGTTTAAGGTCGTAAATTTATACATTCTGTCTGTGTGTAACACTATCATTTCTTGGCGATATTTCAAGAAGATTTTGAGCTTAAGCAATGTAATTTTATACCAAAACTCCCTAGGACCTCTCTCACCCCTCTCAAAGTGCCCCATCCCGTTTGTTTTATTAGTATTTGTAGTATTACATGTCATTATTTTTAGCACAGGAGCATGAGGAGAGTTACTGCGTATAAAACAGGTTCTCGGCGGACTTTATGTTCTTATTACATCTATTAGAACTGTTTAATAGAGGCTAAATAAATCAAACACCATGGATTGTGTAAAATTTTGAGAATACCGAACATGAATATATACATGCATGTATGTGACTTCGGTTCTGCATATACCTGCCTCCATGTAAAGCGATTCCGTGGTCTAGTGGTATGTCTCTCGCTTCATATGTGAGAGGTCCCGGGATCGAATCTCGCACGATCCTTTTTTTTTTTTTTTTTACTAAATGATAGTATTCAGCATGTGAAATGAAAAATTTATGATATTATAAAATCATCATTACAGTGTGATAAATATTCCATATAAAAAGAATCTTCTATACACACAATAAAGAATAAGCAATCATATCTTTATATGCATATTGACATACATGTATTTTATTTCCTTCAGTATACATGTATACATTTAATAATTCTACAAATTCAGTCAGGGGGGATCCGACTTATTCCCTAAGCGGGGGACACGAATTCTCTGAATTAGCTTGTTTTTCTTTAGTTTTAACGTGAAAACAAAAACAGAAAAGGAAGAAAAGGGTGTTGAATTGATTTTCAATGTATCAAATGGTGTGCAAGTGAAACTCACGTTAGCCTCTAAACAAAATACCTTTCGAATTCATGCGTTGTATACTTTAGAATTATATTTGTTATTCCTTAAGTTTTACAAAATCGTAGTTAAATTCTTTACCAAATATGTGATTTATGATATCGCATCTATAAATTACATTTACCTTTTGTACACTTGATAAATTCAGATTTCATTTATAGTAGTTACACATTAAAAGCTCGTTATAAATATTTATCGGATATTTAAAAAATAAATTAAATCAGATCTTCTTGACGCTCAGAATTATGGAGCGATTATGATTTTAATCTGAATGAAAAAAAATAAAATAAAATGACAAAAAACACATGTGTAATTGTTCTCCTGGCCCGCTAAGAATATAATAATATACACCCCCTTTTTTTCACACAAACATTAAAGAAAATAAAAATTATCTTTAAAAAATATTTCTAAATATTTGAATATAAATGAATACAGAAAACATCAAAACCAAGAGAGAGAGAGAGAGAGAGAGAGAGAGAGAGAGAGAGAGAGAGAGAGAGAGAGAGATCTTAACTGTATAAACTGCCATCATCAGACTAGATTTTAATAATAAAGCCTGAAGACTTTTTCTTAAATTTCTATGAGTCGTCCTCCCAATCCCGTACTCGAATTGTTTTCTATAAACCTGCTGCAATATTTTTTTTTTCAAAAATAAACAGGAAGATGTACATGTACATGTAAGTTTTTTTTATGCCCAATTCATTTTTCAACGACAGAAATGACCCCCAAACCGTAGAAAAAAAAATCCTTTTTTGTACAAAAAAGAGTCCTAGGGGTCATTATTTTACATGTTTGTCCTATAAAAAATTGACCCCCATTGAAAAATGACCCCCTTTAAAGTGATTCAAAATTCATAACAGGTGAAAGGGAAAAATATGCTGTATATCATAATTGTTCTTCCTTCGAGTAATTCATGCATTTGATCTTTTTTCTTCTTAGCACGTAGGGGTAATAAAGTTCCTCTTTTCTCTCTGCCGAAACATTGACAAATCAGTTTTCAGCAATTAACAATCAATCAATCTTCATTTCTCTGAAAAAAAGAGCAAACCTAGAAAATCAAAGATGGT
>PRKT01002291.1:0-27098 GCA_003671525.1 Saccostrea glomerata | reverse complement strand
CGGTGATACACCATTGTGCACGTCGTTACTTTAATTGGCTAACTATAACAAATCTCGCGATTTAATATCTAACTGTCAACACTTACATAAATTCTAATACTCAGCAAAATAAACCTAGCAAATAAACTCACCATTTAAAAAAATCACATACTGCCCTTGAACATGACTCTGTACTCCGTAGCGTCCTTCCCTGAAAATACCCGGATGACCATAGCACGACTCAAAACAGAAATGTTATGCGTTTCATGGTGAAGAAAAAAATATATATATATATATTCTAAAGGGGAGAAAATTCAATTTTTTTTTTTTATAAATCTCAGTTTATCAATTTTTTTTCAAAGAAATTCTGAGGTATTGAAAAAGAGTTTAGTGTTACTTGCTTTTCTTATAGTCTGTACTTCTCTTAAGAAAATATATACTCGTACTTCATAAGCAGTTACGCTGTTTATTTACTATTTTATAAATGTAACATTGTGAATTTAAAATAATAATAACAAAATTATCAGTTTTGTAACCATTTGTATTTCTTGCTCCAATAGAATTTATAATACACAAAATATTGTAGTAAACTTCGCTTAAACAAATTCCTAAAGTAAAACAAAAAAATACATAAATCAGATATAATGTACAATGTATATGCAAAGTCAAGTTATTGTCATCTCTCACGAGAGATGACACATTAAGTTTGATTTCCGGATGTGAGGTCCCAGTGTAAGCAGCCATTAAAAATCGGTAAGCCTCGGATGATTACGCTCGTGTGGGGCACGAACTATCCGAGGAGCACCGAGTGGTCACTTTGATGATGATGCGATTTTCTAAATATAGAGCGGTAAACAATGAGCTATCCAAACATTGAAAAAGAACAAAAAGGGCTGCACAGGAATCACAGAGGGCCAGACACACAATATCGCCTGCTGGTTGTTTGCATGGTGTTCAAAATATATGTACTTATTTAATCATCTACATGTTTAGATGTAGGCTACTGCGTAAATGGTCTATGGTCTGCACCAGATGGAATATTCTATCTAGGTCAGCGCGTTGAATCACAAATGATCTGCTGAGGCGTGGATCCAAGAATTAACAAAAAAACAACATCAAAGTCAATACATTTACATTTAGTACTATAAACTGCTATGAATTGATGTCGAAAACTTTTTTATTGTTTTCATTCTATAATTTATTGCCATTTTTCCAAAAAAAAAAAAAAGACTACGAGCATTGGAAGAAAACTCACAAAGATTATGATCGAGTATTTTCTTGAATGTTTACAGATTTCTTTTAAATCATATACCCTGGAATAATAATAGAACATGCAATCATTTTTTATACATTTTTCATTGTATTAATAGCAAAAAAAGTAATCAAATCACCTTTGATATTTTATCGAAATGAAGCCAAATTTAAAATATATTCCTAAAACAGTCGCAAATTCAGGGTCGGCAAATTGGGATTTTTTTTTTCAGATAATTCGTGAATGCTTAATTTTAGCTGATACCTTTTAAATTTTACTATCTTATTGCGCTAAGTGGAACTCGGTCAGCTGTTGTTACTATCTTGAGTGTGTTTTTAAATAAATTAACAAATACAAATGCATCTAAAATATTCTTTTATTTGTAATAATATTATGTGATTTAAAAAAAATTCTCAGAAAATATGAATTGCTCATTGATTCTATCTGAATAGTACGAAGGTATGAAATGAATGGCCAAATCATTCTGTCCTTTATCATGTGTTTATGTTTAACGTATTTTAAATTGACATCCAAATTTTCTTTTTAAAATGTAATTATTCCAAAGTTAGATACATGCCTATATGAAGATTATAATCCTTTCACATACTAAAGTATGAGAATACGTTTCAATCAAACGTGTCCCAAAATTAGTAGTTTTAGGATTTTCCATATAAAAGAGTTTTCTAAACACGATTTATTTATAGTTCAGTGTGAATTGCTTAAGCACGAATCGTGATATTATTTAGAAAATTTCAGAAAAATATATTTTCTTCAAATCTGAGTCCCAGCCCGGCCCTTTAACCTTTCACTGTTGTAAATGCATGTTCACTGCAAGTCATCTCCCTTATCCATACTTTTTCTTTTAGTATAGTCATGTCTTCTCCAAATAAATGGTTTTTCAGGAAAAATCAAAAACTTTTAACATTTCCTTCCCATCTACAACATACGTTTTTCGAGTTTGAAAGCTACGCCTTTTCCTGTTCAATATCTAATTACCATTCCCCTAAAAATAATAATGATAAAATATTCTGTCTTTCATAGAAAAATGTTAAATTCCACTGTTTATTCTTTGACACAGATAGAGCCAATGAGATGACATTTAAGGCTTTCTGGAAAGCCAAACTTGTGCCTTTTACTGATTATTGCTATAATATCACACCTGACTTAAAACTCACACATGAGATTATAAACAGTTAAATTAAAAAAAATAAGACTCTGCATGCGGAGCAGCCAAATTTCTGCTTCCGACTTAAAACACACACATGAGATTATAAACTGTTAAATTGAAAAAAATTAGACTCTACATGCGGAGCAGCCAAATTTCCGCCTCCGACTTAAAACTCACACATGAGATTATAAACAGTTAAATTAAAAAAATAAGACTCTGCATGCGGAGCGGCCAAATTTCTGCTTCCGACTTAAAACTCACACATGAGATTATAAACAGTTAAATTAAAAAAAAATTAGACTCTGCATGCGGAGCGGCCAAATTTCCGCCTCTGACTTAAAACTCACACATGAGATTATAAACAGTTAAACTGAAAAAAAATTGACTCTGCATGCGGAGCGGCCAAATTTCCGCCTCCGACTTAAAACTCACACATGAGATTATAAACAGTTAAATTAAAAAAAATAGACTCTGCATGCGGAGCGGCCAAATGTCCGCCTCCGACTTAAACTCACACATGAGATTATAAACAGTTAAATGAAAAAAATTAGACTCTGCATGCGGAGCAGCCAAATTTCCGCCGCCGACTTAAAACTCGCACATGAGATTAGAAACAGGTAAATTGAAAAACATAATTTTTTCAAAAAACATATTTACAACATTTATATAAAATAGCAATATATAAAATACAATGAAGATTAACTAACTGTTCAATCCTCGGGAACACTTCCACAACTACTGTCATCACTGTCAGACTCGTCCAAAGCAGGTGGGATGTTAGCTGCATCAAGGACATGCTCACTCCAGTCACGCACACCGTATGTCCTTTGTTCATGCCTCCCTTTTGCCAGGTACCAAATGATGGCTGCTATGTGAGATCACATGCCTAAAACTCTGGAACCAGCTCTGCAGGTACAATACCATGCTACTACAGAGTCATCAGAATACTCATTCCAAACTAAATACTGTTTTGATGATGTGTGCCGACTCTGAATTTTTACCTTTAGGAGCCTATCATTTTCTTTATGGAAGGAAATATCACAACCTCCCTCAATGTGTTCTTGAATATAGCTACGAGAGAGCTTCAATTGATAGGTCCCACAAGTCAAATTCCGCAACTGATCCTCATCCAATATGGGGAAATTCTGAATTTCACATTCAAGAACTGTTTGCCATTGAGTAGATCTTCTGTTAAGTCCATTCTCTTGAACCATTTGTTTGAGATTATTCACCTATTAAGAAAGGCAGTAATGCATTGTATATATGAACTGAATCATGTGCATGTAATTATTATAACTTATATACTGGTGTATTCAAGAGATATAAGCAAGATAGAATTAAAAAAAATAATGCCTTCTTAAATGCAGATTTTTGCAGCTGCTCAATTACATTACGATATTATACAAAAAAAAAATCAATTTGTGCAACTTAAATACCTGTTTGGACAGATAGATCATTTTTGCTGCCTCTGCATCATCTGCCTCAGTGCTGTTACTTTGACTCAGGGGTGGAGAGAATCTGTTTGAGAGAGCGCAGACGATCCTCACATAGTCACCGATGAAGGGAATTTGATTAGTGGGCAGAGTCTTCTCCAAATATCTCCATCTTTTGATACGTGCGTTTGAAGATTCAACTACCCATCTGACCTGAAAAATATGTTTTCAAAACTTATTCATAGTAAATATATCTTCACAAGAAATTGTAAATAAATTTATTGAAAGAATTTGCATGTAAATTATTTACCTTTGTCACAAGTCTGCTCATATTTGCATCATCAGTAGTCATTTGGGTTTGTCCCTTGAGCAGAAATCGGGGCATTTCTGCCCGGATTCCAAGGTCTTCAAGAAGAGGCAAAGCATCCCTGAACCCGCGGTCAACAATAAAGATGCCGTATTCACTAAGCCAGCTCCGAATATCTTCAGCATTTGTTTTAATGATATGTTGTAGGATGGAAGCATCATTGTTTTTGTTATCAGCTAGATATGGTCCTAAGATTGAAACATAGTAACCAGTAGTGGTCACGATAACCATAGGTTTGATTAGTGGTCTCCCCTTGTGGATGCTGTAAGAACGTCTTTGGAAGTGGAAATTATTGCTCTTGGCTGTGTATATGTAACTACCATCCAGTACCAATATGGCCTGTTTCTTCTCGATGTTACCGAACAGTGTCTGTGCCAGCTGCCGTGTATGGTCATCGATGACTTCCTCTCTACTTATGTGTTCAAACCCAAGATGGTGCGACACAAAGCTGATCATCAATGCTGTTCTTACAGCACTAATAGCTCTCCTTAAACTGGATTTGGAAGTTTGGAAAAGTGTTGACAGAATTTGATTGGACAAACCAGTTTTTAATTTGCACAGGAATATTGCAACGGATTTTCTTAGGCTTCTAGATGGTGGTGGTTTCACTTCATCTCTCACAGAGTCACATATTGTATGGAAATCTTCCTTGTTGAGTCCCAGCAAAGATAAATAGTCTGTATCGGTCAGAGTCATGGTGTCATCAAAGTCCAAAAAAGACTTGTCATGTTTGTGACATAAAACACGCATCTCTTGAAGTAAACTTAGGATGGTAGTTCTGTTAACAAATGCATGGTCTGTTGTTGGTAATTGCTGAATTGCAGCAGTTGTGAAACGTCCATTTTCCACATGACCAGAACAACATCTATTTCCGGATGGAATTAAGACATTGTGTTCGATAAAAACAGATGTGCGGCATTCTGGTGACACTACTATCAATTTTGGCCCTGGTTTCTTACAAACGATACAATAGGCGTGAGTCTTCGCAGTGGATTTTTGGTGCAAGGATACAGATGGTGGACTGGAGAGATGTTTTCTGTTGTCATTTGTTTCGGATGCTGGACATTCCCTGTGAATTGCAGTAGAACAGGGTGTTGCAGATGGTTTACGGCATGAAACATCTCTGTAATAATTGCTTCTACATTTGCTGCATATGACAGAATTTTCCCTTCCTTCTACCATAAACCTTTTTCTTAAATATTTTCGTATGCCTTTGTCAAGATGCCTCCTGTCATTGGGTTTTGTTCTTTTAGAGCACAATACACAGTTGAAGTATTCAGTTTTGTGTCCCGGCATTATCTGAAATCAAACATAAAAATGTTTACATTTTATACATTATTATCCTTACTATGAAAAAAAAATTGTATACCTTTCCAACTGAATAAAATTATATATTTTATTTCATTTTACTGCTATAATTTATTTTAAACTACAGCCAAAAAGGCTTCATTTTATTAGAATTGTGATCTTTTGAAAAAAAATCTGATGTTGAATTAAGTTAAAGATCACATTGGCTACGATCAGGGCTCCAGTAAGTCCATCGGACACGGCCAAATTTGCGATGAAATAACAAGTGTTTTCCCAGTCTCTATCTTTACGAAAAATAAGAAAAATAGCAACTGCATTAACAAAGATGATAATAATTGCCAACAAAATGCTAAATATATTTACACCGATAAAAAGAGGAGTAAGTAAAGCCATGTCTACGACGTTTCAGAGGAGAACGGCAAGTTATGACTATTCCATTTCAATATATTTGTTATTTGAGATCGGCTTTAATTATGTTAGTAACTGACGTATCCTTTGTCACGTTCAAACATCACAAGATTTATCCGCTTTGTTACCTGTTTCACCATTAATTGTTTTAGCTCACCTGGATTTTAAATTCTGGAAACCTTACATTCTTAATTTCCTCAGGCCAATAACAGCAAAGCTAGAAACAAAGCATCCTAGAGATGGGGCCTTGTCGAATTTATACAATAGATACAGTGATTTGTTTATAGAAGGTGTTACAAAGTTCGGTTACTTAGAATTCTTTTTTAAGCACTTAATTTCCTGTCCGTCATTAAATATTTTCTTATCTCAGAATCAAATTTCTTTTACTCAACAATGACCCTTGGCGCCGTTAAAAGGGGGACACAGAAAAAGTACGAATTCATCTGTAGAATCTATATAACAATATTAAGACTTGTAAATATCAAAAACAGGATGCAAACACAATGCCATGGTATCTTTGAGGCATTCTTTTCAAATAATAAAAAGTTTTTAAATAATATGTTACTAGTACATATAGATGAGGTTCCTTCAAATTATAGTTTATATTGAAGTTTTTTGGCAAATAAGGACTATGTGAAACTAAGCTGCTAAGATAAGTCAAAGATGTATTATGGTTATTAGATTTTTTAATTTTTTTTTCTCAGGGATTAACTGTTCATAATATTTAATAAAAAATTATCTATATATTTCAAAATCGACAGTAAGCCTTCCCATTATATAAAGATGGAGAAGCGAAAACAGTTGAAGGAGTAAGGTTTTGGTTTTTAGGTGAACTTCTTGCTCAAAGATAGCCTAGTTCCTCGATGATATGAAATTTCTTGTACCAGCATGAAAAAACATATACTAAAGTGTAGGATCACATACCTACGGAAGCGTATATGTGCCACTTGGACACTTTACTTTTTTTTTATTTCCACACTTTTATCTGTAAAATTTACACATTAATCTGTTAATTTTACACTTTAAAATGTTAATTTTACTCTTTAATCTGTAGAATTTACACTTCAATCTGTAAAATTTATACATTAATCGGTAAAGGACTTAAGCCAGAATGTACAAAAATCCGCCCTGTCACCAAAACGGATGAAACTTTTTCAAACAATGCTCTTAGATTAGTATATTATATAACATTTTATTGTTTATCAATATCTTTTCTAGTTTTATTTTTACAGCCGTTTGAATTTGGTATTGTTCTCAGTTAATTCTACGACGTCATGACGTTGCCGTTACTTATTCTAACGTCATGACGTTGCCTTTACTGACTTTAATGTCATGACGTCAATTGTATATACTTTATCGTCATGATAAGAAATTAATAAGTAGTAAACATGTAACATATATATATATTCTAAAGAGGAGAAAATTCAATTATTTTTATATAAATCTCAATTTATCAATTTTTCTTCAAAGAAATTCTGAGGCATTGAAAAGAGTTTAGTATTACTTGCTTTTCTTATAGTCTGTACTTCTCTAAAGAAAATATACACTCGTACTTCATAAGCAGTTACGCTGTTTATTTAATATTTTATAAATGTAACAGTGTCAATTTAAAATAATAATAACAAAATTATCAGTTTTGTAAACATTTGTATTTCTTGCTCCAATAGAATTCATAATACACAAAATATTGAAGTAAACTTCACTTAAACATATTCCTAAAGTAAAACATAAAAATACATAAATCAGAAATAGTGTATAATGTATATGCAGTCAAGTTATGCCATTTTACTGATTATTGCTACAATATCACACCTGACTTAAAACTCACACATGAGACTATAAACAGTTAAATTGAAAAAATAAGACTCTACATGCGGAGCGGCCAAATTTCCGCCTCCGACTTAAAACTCACACATGACATTATAAACAGTTAGATTTAAAAAAATAAGACTCTGCATGCGGAGCGGCCAAATTTCCGCCTCCGACTTAAAACTCACACATGAGATTATAAACAGTTAAATTGAAAAAAGAAGACTCTACATGCGGAGCGGCCAAATTTCCGCCTCCGACTTAAAACTCAAACATGAGATTATAAACGGTTAAATTTAAAAAAATAAGACTCTACATGCGGAGCGGCCAAATTTCCGCCTCCGACTTAAAACTCACACATGAGATTATAAACAGTTAAATTTTAAAAAATTAGACTCTACATGCGGAGCGGCCAAATTTCCGCCTCCGACTTAAAACTCACACATGAGATTATAAACAGTTAAATTTAAAAAAATAAGACTCTACATGCGGAGCGGCCAAATTTCCGCCTCCGACTTAAAACTCACACATGAGATTATAAACAGTTACATTAAAAAATAAGACTCTACATGCGGAGCGGCCAAATTTCCGCCTCCGACTTTAAAACTCACACATGAGATTATAAACAGTTAAATTGAAAAAAATAAGACTGTGCATGCGGAGCGGCCAAATTTCCCCCTCCGACTTAAAACTCACACATGAGATTATAAACAGTTAAATTTTAAAAAATAAGACTCTACATGCGGAGCGGCCAAATTTCCGCCTCCGACTTAAAACTCACACATGAGATTATAAACAGTTAAATTTAAAAAAATAAGACTCTACATGCGGAGCGGCCAAATTTTCGCCTCCGACTTAAAACTCACACATGAGATTATAAACAGTTAAATAAAAAAAATAAGACTCTGCATGCGGAGCGGCCAAATTTCCGCCTCAGACTTAAAACTCACACATGAGATTATAAACAGGTAAATTGAAAAAAATAACAATTTTTTTAAAAAACATATATACAACATATATATAAAATAACAATATATAAAATACAATGAAGATTAACTAACTGTTCACTCCTCGGGAACACTTCCACAACTACTGTCATCACTGTCAGACTCGTCCAAAGCAGGTGGGATGTCAGCTGCATCAAGGACATGCTCACTCCAGTCACGCACACCATATGTCCTTTGTTCATGCCTTCCTTTTGCCAGGTACCAAATGATGGCCGCTATGTGAGAGCACATGCCTACAACTCTGGCACCCGCTCTGCAGGTACAATACCATGCTACTACAGAGTCATCAGAATACTCAATCCAAACTAAATACTGTTTTGATGATGTGTGCCGACTCTGAATTTTTACCTTTAGGAGCCTATCATTTTCTTTATGGAAGGAAATATCACAACCTCCCTCAATGTGTTCTTGAATATAGCTACGAGAGAGCTTCAATTGATAGGTGCCACAAGTCAAATTCCGCAACTGATCCTCATCCAACATGGGGAAATTCTGCATTTCACATTCAAGAACTGTTTGCCATTGAGTAGATCTTCTGTTAAGTCCATTCTCTTGAACCATTTGTTTGAGATTATTCACCTATTAAGAAAGGCAGTAATGCAATGCATATATGAACTTCTTAAATGCAGATTTTTGCAGCTGCTCAATTACATTACGATATTATACAAAAAAATCAATTTGTGCAACTTAAATACCTGTTTGGACAGATATAGCATTTTTGCTGCCTCTGCATCATCAGCCTCAGTGCTGTAACTTTTACTCAGGGGAGGAGAGAATCTGTTTGAGAGAGCGCAGACTATCCTCACATAGTCACCGATGAAGGGAATTTGATTAGTGGGTAGAGTCTTCTCTAAATATCTCCACCTTTTGATACGTGCGTTTGAAGATTCCACTACCCATCTGACCTGAAAAATATGTTTTCAAAACTTATTCATAGTAAATATATCTTCACAAGAAATTGTAAATAAATTTATTGAAAGAATTTACATGTTATTTACCTTTGTCACAAGTCTGCTCATATTTGCATCATCAGTAGTCATTATGTTTTGTCCCTTGAGCAGAAATCGGGGCATTTCTGCCTGGATTCCAAGGTCTTCAAGAAGAGGCAAAGCATCCCTGAACCCGCGGTCAACAATAAAGATGTCGTCTTCACTTAGCCAGCTCCGAATATCTTCAGCATTTGTTTTAATGATATGTTGCAGGATTGAAGCATCATTGTTTTTATTATCAGCTAGATATGGTCCTAAGATTGAAACATACTAACCAGTAGTAGTCACGATAACCATAGGTTTGATCAGCGGTCTCCCCTTGTGGATGCTGTAAGAACAAGCCAAAAAGGCTTATTAAAATTGTGATCTTTTGAAAACATCCAGATTAGAATAACAATAAAAAAATTTTCCCATGGTCCAAGCTATCTACATGTATGCTCAGATTCATGGACTTAAATATTGATAAAACTTTGCCTGAGGAAGAACATGAATTTTTACATCATTGTACAAAAATTGTCTTCTACTTACTCTGGGAATACTTCAAAGATATTTGAGTTTAACCACCTAAAATATTGCTGCTTTATTTTTGTTTTTAAAATCTTTAAAACTCTTTACTGTGATATTTATTTTATGTACTTTTTTCTCCTTTCTTTTTAAATATGCACACGCGCTGGGATCCGCCCTCCAATTTCAGCAATTTATATTTAATAATGAACAACAAAAATAAAGTAGCAGAATTATAATATTAAAAATAATTTTGGCAGTTTATTACTTTAAAACATTTACTACTAATTATGTTTTTATGAATTTGCTTTAACATGCTTTAATTTGCATTGTTGAATATACTGTTTTAAGAAAACATCATTTTTTATGAAAAATCATTAAAAATATATTTAAAAGGAACATGAATTTTTTAAAGAGTGGTAACTCGTGACAACAAAAACAAAAAACACCTGATATAACAATATGTTGAATATCTGTGTTAATTTGTCTATTTCTCGGTAAATTATGACTATTAGAAATGTAAACTAAAATTTTATATTAATATATGGTCTTATAAATACGTACTTTTATTTTATTTCAAAAATAGAGGGGATTCAGATTGACATGTTCCAGTGTTATCATTGCTAGATACTCATAGGCCTAACATTATATACAGATTTTAATAAAACTTAATTTAGACCAATGCCGATCTTTTTTGCATCTCAATCACATGGACTACAAAAAAACTTTGATATACTGTAGATATGCATTATTGCATACCTGACAGTAGATCATACTGCAGACGACATATGGGTCAAGCGAGCGGTCCATACATGTATTATCAGCTCAGAATCATCATATTATATTGATGCATGTCTATGTTAAAGCTTATTTTACTTATATGTTTAGAAGAATAAAGATACTCACCACAACAAAGTCATGTAAACGTCTCTATCTTCAGTCCATTTAACTATGCATTGCATTGGTTCCATTGCATTCCGGATAGTCAGTTATATTTTATCACATCGGGATCGGAAATATTCACCTTTTTACAGATGCAAGTTTTGGCGAGTGGATTTTATATCCTTTAAAATTCATTTACGGGCACAATAAATTATTCAAAAATAAATAATTTAATGTGACTAATTAAGTTTAACCTTTATTTCTACTAAGCCCTACTGAGAGGGGGGAAAATCCGGAAATTATCGTTTACACAAGCCAGGCATCAAAGTACTGAGAAGAATCATTTAAGTAGGGCGCCACACGTGAACCACCAAAAACCAAATGAATTATGGATTAACATATATCAATTTAACTGTGTTTAAATTTTCATCATGGTTCAAGGTTGGCGCCTACAAAAAAATCGCTGTAAAAAGGTCTAAATTTCTTTGAAACTTGGTATTTTAGCATTACCGCATCCGGTTTTGATGTTTATAATACGGCACGTGCTGTTTCCTTCCCATAAATCAAGACGGAGACCAAAGGTTTAACATCTAATAAAAAGTTGGCCTACGTTTCGCTGCTTAATAATGAAGTTTGATTTTCAGGAATTGACAGGGCCAAATCATGCAGATTTTGGCTTAAGTTCTTTACACATTAGTCGATCAAATTTACACTTTAAAGTGTACAATTTACACATGTATCTGTTTAAGGTCATACGCAACCTAGTTTGGTTTTGGGGGGGGTTCTTCCCTGGAGCTGAAGAGTTCCACTAAATGAAGGACCTGTGTGCAATATTTTTAATGTCTATATATGGATTTGTAAACCTATTCTAAAACAATTTTTGATGAAAAAAAAAATCTGGAATTCATATTTTATAATTTTTGTACATTTCTTTTTGAATAATGCAAAATTTTTCAAAATTCAATATCTTTTCAAAACCCCTGGTAAGGCATGCTGATTTTTTGTCTAAGAACATGTAATGATATTATAAGTTTAAATTTAGAATATCTTGGAAAATTATCAGTAGGTAAGGTACGTTGCGTATGTCGTTAACTCACATAACCAATTTGGCAACTTCATACATCCTAAGTAACACATTTTAAAGCCAACAAATCAAGAATCATGCATGATAAAATTTCTCATTCTTATTTAACAATGAATGCAAATAATAAGCAAATAAGTATAAATGATATAAGTAAAAATTTCTTAGAATATTAGTGAAGAGCAAATCAAACACATGCATTTATTCCAAATGAATATTATATTGATTTCTTCATACGCATATTCGTTTAATGCCCTTATTTTAATCATTATTTGTAAATACATTCTACATTCTAATTGATTTTTTTTAATAATCAATTTGTATATCAATTAGTATTAAAAGTATATACATATCTAAATCATTAAAGTATATAAAGAGTTTATTAATTTTGGAACAGCAAAGAAATTTATATCCTTTGATTTAATGACTTTTTTTTATTGCTACCTCTGCAAATTTTATTGTAATAAATTATATCATCATGTTGTCCCATAAACTATCTTTGTCAATCTGAACTGCATATAAGAAAAATATCTTTGATATATATTTTTACTGTTTGTCGCACTATAGTACCTAAAGAAATATACTGGATTGAAAGCAGATTCCCGATATTTTGCTTGAAAACATTACGAGACCCATGAGTAAACAACACATCTTTATTTATCATAATATATACATGTACAATCCCATGTAAAAAAAAAATCATTATGCAAACAATTCTATACTATTTTTTTAATGTCATAAGTATGACATCAAGAAACAACCGTTTAATTAATTATAACAGATTAACATTTGGGTTGTTCAGAATAAAATGTAAAATTTACAGATTCAAGTGTAAAATTTACAGATTAAAGTGTAGAAATTGAAAAAAAGTGGCACTAATACGCTTCCGTACATACCGGTATTTTGTTGGGTTAAATTTTTGAGGTTTGAGGTAAAATGTTGACTTGTGAGGATTGATTTCGTGGTTGGAAAAATAGTAGTTATGCATAAGACATTTTACATTTTGCAGTAGCCATAAATTCATGGAATATCTCAATCCCTCGAAAACGCCAAAAATCTAACCCCAACGAAAATAAGCAATTTGACAGTATTTCTGACTTATTCAAAATTAAGTACAATTCATAACAGTTTATCGATCCTATCCCTATACAAGCCTAAAGTAACATTAGAAATTGATTTTAACCCAGAAAAATCTACTTTAGCAACATAATTACGTAATATGTAGAAATATTCCTTCGCTTATCAACCCTAAAAAAGGAAAAAAAATTCTAAGAGCTTTTCACTGTAAGTGAACCTTGCGGTCCATATAGTATACGTGTAAATGCAAACGTCATGGTATAAAAATTAAAACGAATAAATGTAAAAAGTGTGGTGTTATTTATACATCTAATTTGAGAGGGATTTGCTTTAGAGTGACAAAGTTGATAAAAAAACAAAGGCTCTATATCCAAGGCGATATTGATTTTTACAAGAAATAAGAAGCTTCTTCTTGCTGTTTAATGTCTTATAATAAAAACTCTGAATGTGTTTGTTTTTACCTAAAACGGAGGCAATTTGCTTAAATGTGTTGACCTACGTTATGTATGTGAAACTTAAAATATTGATGTAATTTTCTTAAAATTCTGATAGAATAAAAACAAATCTGCAACATTTTGGAAACTTTTACATGTGTATTTCACTTAACGACCTCACATAACGCATTAAATAACAGAAAAGAATTAAGTAAAGAATGAAAATGTAACAAATGAAAAACAAGATTCTATACAGATTCTATTTTACATAAAGCCATTGTGCGCCTCCAATTTTGATTTATCTAATACTCCTTTCGGTTCTACCAGAGCAAAACATGAACTTTGCTACCATAAGGATTTCATTAAGTGAGCTCAGTGCTAACAGTACCTCTAATTTTGTGGATTCTTTAATAAAAACATTCATATACTAGAGTATTTAAAAAAAAAAATAATATTTTTAAAAATTCCAGGCTCACATCAAAGGTTTTTTTTTTTACATTGGTCTTTAACTTTTCTAGTTAGGGATAAATTAATTGGAACAATTTGTTCATTCGAGTTATCTCAAAGACATTATTTGATCGATCATTTTGGATCTACTATTGACATTTGGCAAACACTTTAATTGGAAAAAGTCCTCTTTATCAAGATTATTCAATTAAATAACTATATACCTATGAATATATATCTTCTCCATTAGAATCAACAAATTGAATATATCTTATGCTTTAACTCAAGCCCGGATAATTAGTGGGCACTAAGAATATATTTTTCCCGGGAAATAATAAATGACAAGTAGCATGACTTGAATTATTTTATTGGATTGTATACAGGGGAATTTTCGCCATCGTTTTATTTTGGTTCCTTTCGCCCTATCCTAGGTTGGGCGATTTTAAAACGGGTCGAATTTATAGAAAAATACAAATCTTTAAAAAGAATTGGGATTGGACAAATTTTAAACAGGGCAAATTTTAACATTCTTTGCGAGTGTAAGAGGGTGAAAATAACACTGTATACAGTATTCAGCCTTCCACTTCTCATGAGGCTAAACCATCGTACTGTCCTCAAAAACAGATACAAGAAAACATTGATGTAACAATCAATTGTCGCCCGGGAAATATATAAAGTAAACAATGAAATTGAGTCTTGATCATGAAACCGCTTCGATATGTGTGAAAAGGCATGCGTCCAATTGATGAAGACGATAGTCGCGAATATTTTGAAAACTTATAGTCGGATAAAAATCAAACGAAAACGATACCATTTTAAACTTGATCAATTCCTCATGTAAATGTTGGCTGCATAATATATAAATTGACGTTAGACACATGCATCACAAATATTCGAAAATGTATTAACTTTCAATTTTAGAATATAAAACACGAACTGTGCAGAGTACGTTTTTATGTGAGAAGTAAAATTCGATGTTCTAAAAAAAGGGACCTGTCGTTTTTTCGATAGTAAATGATGATCAACTTCATATATTAAATATGAAAAACATATATTTTTACAGATTCACTTTACGGAAGTAAATATATTATGTATCTCGTAATTTATAAACGGGGATAACTTCTGATTAACAATCTTTTCAATGTTTAGAAAATCTTTAATTCTAATTTACTACTCCCACCCCAATCCCAATACACCAACACTTAAACTCATATGTATAGAGCAGCCCGGTCCTCCGGGCTGCAATAATTGTAAAATATTTATCCATAGAATACGATAAAAATCTTTAGCTACCTTTAGTATTTTTGTAAGTGCTAAATTGAAAAGAATTAAAATGTAAAGAAACTTACCGTATATACTCGCCTATAAGTCGGATTTTTGGGAGTTAATCTCTGGTCTAAAACTCATTGTCCGACTTATAGGCGAGATATTAAAAGTATGGTTTTATGTGAGGTCAGTCCATCTGATATGCAAGCTTATTAAATACAACCGACTTATAGGCGGACCGACTTATAGGCGAGTATATACGGTATATTAAATAACTATCTTAATAAAACCCAGACTATCTAAGATGTAAATGTATTTTGGATTTATTACATGTATTATAGCTTTAATATTCGTCCATTTAAGATGCACGGAATTATTAATCCTTGTGATGACGATCGAGACATCTTCTTTCATAGTGCATTTCAAAAGCTTTGCTGTGGAAACCAAACAGGTATTGTCCAAAATATTCTCACAAACAATCTTTATATTGAAAACATTCTAAAGTAATACATGTACTATTGTGAAATCACTTATTCTTGTGGGGTTTAATTTTTGCTGTTTTATGAAGAGACCTAGAGAATCAAGTCTACCAGGAAATCTTAAAATAATATAATATACATTACTACTCAGTAAATCCTCAACAAACAAATCTCATCCTCTTGATACTATAAATTTTCTACAATATTTGACTTAACGAACATGTGTGATTTTATGTAACTCAATACGCATGACCATTGCTATGTTGAAATGCAGAGCTAATTAAATCCTCTATTGATTTTACTACAAGTGTTAGAATTCTAATAAACCTTAATGAAACGTGATGTTTGTACAATATTTAAAAAAATAAGTTTTTTTTTAATAATCCCTCTCTTATTCGTTAGTAGTAAGTTTTATTATAACGTACGAAATAGAAAAATATCAATTTGCAGTCTTACACTAAATAAGCGATAAGTCTATGTACATGAAACACTTTTTTGGGGAAAAACGAAAAAAGACTCGCTTACATGAAGGATATGGAGATAACAAACAGTCAATCAAAGTCCATAAAACAATAAAAATTAGGAGCAGAGCAAACACGGACCTCCAAAAAATCAGAGGTGTGATTAGGTTCCATGGAGGAGTGAGCATCCCCTGCCGACTGGTCACACCCGCTTTGTGCTCTTTGTCATGATCAGGATATAACTGTTGCCAATTCGGTGTATAAATAATGGACTAATAAATAGTATGAAAAACGTCAGTCAGCATTTGACTCAATGATTAATTGTATTTTCTGACGTGGTCATTGTATTACGACCACAGGCATTTGATTCGTATACAAGACACCAAAACTTATTTCTAAATAAAGTTTTTAACTCAATTTTAGCCACCCTACCATTTTATCAATTTATAAATCATCAACCTAATTCAATAAGACATTTTTCGGTTAGAAACGGTTAGAAATTGTTTAATGCACTTTGGAGCTTGGGTGCTGTGCTTTGTTCCCATATATTTCATACCAGTAGTTCTGGTCATTTATATAGTGTAGGATAAAAAAAGTGAGATCTAATTTCATTTTGATGAAACATATGGAGATAACGAACAATATTCATGCTCAGAGGTCCTTAAAACAATGCAATATATGAGCAGAGTAAACACATACCTTGAAAACATCAGAGGTAGGATCAGGTGGCGACTGGTTACAACCTCCGTGTGTTCCTTGTCATGATGGGGAAATAGCGAGATATAAATCGCTGCCAATTCAGTGTGTAAATGATGGACTAACAATTAGTTACGAAAACATCAGTCACCATTTGAATCAATTTTGTGATTGTAAATGATGCCTACGTAATCTACGGAGGCGTTTTTGTGCAACGCAATATTTTTCTTAAAGTTGGTAATTCCAACTTTAATCTTGGTAATATAAATTTAAGTTTGTAATTCCAACTTTAAAATTTGTAATTCCAACTTTAAAATTTGTAATTCCAACTTTAATCTTTACTTTTTCAACTTTAATTTTAGACCCCCCCCCCCCCCTCTTTTTTGTGTTTTTCCCTTTTATTTTCAACCAATACCAACTTTAATAATGTAAATATAATAAACTGGAATTTTCGCAGCCTAGATGAGGAGGGGGTGTATCAGAAGAGAGCCTCTTTAATAAGG
Organism: Saccostrea glomerata; assembly: GCA_003671525.1. NCBI lineage: Eukaryota > Metazoa > Mollusca > Bivalvia > Ostreida > Ostreidae > Saccostrea > Saccostrea glomerata. The sequence continues at coordinate 9,548 of PRKT01002291.1, read as the reverse complement.
GCGAACGGGTCCATAGGGATGAATGGTATAAAACTTGTGTTATGCTTAATAACGTTAATATATACAAGTACATTGAAATAAATTGGTGAGCACTTTTTATCTGTGTCAGTTTATTTTTACCCTGACCTGCTATGACCGTACATAAAACTTCCAACTTGTATTTAGAAATCCGTATATTTCTTTTGGTCCTCTAATATGATTACGAGTTCAGTGTCAAATTTTTATTAATTAAAACAAAATGTACGTAATGGCTACAGTAGGATCCAGTTTTATGTTTATATCAATTTCTTAAGTTATATTGAATAAAAAATAATAAAAAGCTTTCTTTGGTTGATAGTACGGGAATTAATGTCGCAGCTGTTGCAGGAAAAAAATACATAACCCTCGTATAAAGAGATTTTCAGTCAACTCCTTACACGACAGGATTTCAACCTAACATATTTAAGAGATTGGACATTAATAAGTCTTTAAAAAAGAGACCATATCAATTCTCCATATGTAATAACATTTTCAGCTTGGGGAACTATCAACAACCAACTTCGATATATGTCTGCAACTTACTGTATAATTGGGGGGATGTCGTCATGCCCCCATGCACACCCTCCGGCTCATTCGGCCATGCTCAATAAAATGATTCCTTCTAAAATCATCATTTCATAATAAAATTGTATCTTTCAATTTTAATTACATGTATAAAACGGTAACACGATTTAAGCTACAAAGTATCTCGGACAATATAATACATAAAGCCGAAAAAAAGTTGGAAAAGCCAAGATTAAAGTTCGAATAATCAACTTTAAAGTTGGAATTACCAAGATTAAAGTTCGAATTTTCAAGATTAAAGTTGGAATTACCAAGATTAAAGTTGGAATTACCAACTTTAATGTTGGAATTACAAAGATTAAAGTTGGAATTTCCAACTTTAAAATTGGAATTACCAACATCAAAGTTGGAAAAGCCAAAATTAGAATTAGACTTACCAACTTTAAAGTTAGAATTACCAACTTTAATGTTAGAAAAGCCAAGATTAAAGTTGGAATTACCAACTTTAAAGCTGGAATTACAGACTTTAATGTTGGTATTGCCAACTTAAAAAAAATTTCGTAGCACTATTACGCTTCCGTAGCACTCTGACTAACGAAGTGAAATGATTGGGGCTGCCTTAGTCAGACTGATTGATGTGAATAATAAATTTCTACAGTATTAAGGCATTGTTGTTTTTTTTGTATGATGTTCAACTACCTCCTTTTCTGCAACTATCTTTAATGATCATTTCGCCACTTCGAACCCCAAAATTTGTGAGTTTTGAACCAAAAAAGTGAAAATGAATTAGTATAGAGTTTTTCCTTCTACTCCTTTGAACATGACATCTGTTGTTGTTTTCGAGATTTTTAAGAAAAGTCTGTCTATATCATATGTCTTTGATGATAATGTACTGATATCGTTGTTAGAAATATTTATGTCGAGTGAACAAAAGTTCAATGATATTCAATGACCAGTTAGGATATTACCTTGATTGCAAAGTCGTATTAACGTTTCAACAGTTCTATAGTTATTGTTGTTACAGATAGCTTTGGAAAGTCAAACTGATATTGATTGCTAATGAGTGAAATATTGGAAAATAAAGCAGTGTACTTAACCTAAAAAGTCCATAAAACAATGCAAAATTTGAAAATCAGAGGTTGGATGGATCAGGTGCCATGCAGGAGTGAGAATTTCCGAGTGCCAATGCATATATCTGAATTGATGAATCGTTTACTTTTGATAATATTAGGAAACAATGCGACATTTTTTGTCAGTAAAAAAGGTAAACACAGAATTAAAAGAACTCTAGGAAATTACAAATCGAGGAATAAAAATGAAATATATCACTACTCAAATAAATCAAAAAAAGAATACTTATATTGAATTAGGAAAGGCTTAAAATTGGCAAGAAGACGTTGTTAATGAACAACGTGCTGATATTAAACATGACAATAAAAGGAGAGGCGAAGTCCTCTTCTCGTTTGAGTTCACACTTATGGCCGATATTTCTTTTTAATCTAAAAGGGCATATCCATCGAAAGGTGTTGATATGAATACAATTTATCTAAAATAAGAACGTGTGAAATCTCATAAATATTGGGAAAACAAACTAAATTTGCTTCTATAATAGGAGCTCATGATGATTATAAGTCTAAATCTGACTCCATCGTTTTACTGCAGCTCAGGTTTTACTTGAAAACGTATATTCAAAAGTGGTATATGTTAAATCTTGTTAAGAATTAAGTCTTATAGAAAAGGAGATTAAATAAACTTCATGTTTCATTGTAAATTTAATCACTATGAAATATACATACAATATATTTTTCAAGTAACCTTTGATCATTTGCTATTGACACATCTTTATATACTATAATAGAGACATGTTTTACTCATCTAACAATGACCCTTAATCAAGATCTTCAAGAAACAAATGAATTGTTCAAAGTCTCTGTATGTTTTAATAGTGAAAAACCTGTATAATATGTTGATTTTACGAGAAAACATAAGTTCAATCTGGATATGGAGGTAATCATAAACGCAAAAGAATCAAAGCTGTGCTAGGGGAACTAATCCATAATTTCAAAATAAATTTCGAATATTAAAAAAAAATCATTCCTACATGGCACCTGATTCAACCTCTGATTTGTTTTGGAGGTCCATGTTTTCTCTGCTTCTATTTTGTATTGTATAGTTGGGAGTTTGATCTTCAATAATGTCCATTATATCAAAATATTTGTAATATTTAACTTGAGTGTACCAAAAACTATGTCTAACTCAACTGGACTTGTGCGAGTAGCACTGACTTTTACAGTTTAAAGTTTACTTTGATATTGAAACCTGTATCATGTACGGAAGTACGGAATGTTAAATAGATACGAAAACCTTTCCAGTGGTCAAAGGTATGGTGTGTGGGCCAGCAGTTGAGGGCAGGGGGGTTGTCATTCTCTTCAAGGACGACTTATTTATGCTTTAGAATTGCCCGTTATTTTCGTTTAATTAAATGTTTAAGCTACATATTTAAATCGTAAGAGAGATCACATTCAATGTCTTAGTGTAAAAGTAAGCCGACAATTATAAAAGTCAGTGATCCTTTCAAGTTTTATAGTTTTATAGTTTTATAGTTTTATAGTTTTATTCCCTCAATCATCAAACTTTGGACCAGTCTTAGGGAGGATGTGAAAAACTCTTATCTCTTTCAATCTTTAAAGCAAAGCTTAAGAGTGTGAGGGCAACTAATAAGCCATGTCGAGACTGTAAATTTGGTTAAAGAAAGATAACACTTTTTCGGTTGTGGCTTGCAATTCAAATGCATATTTTAAAAATCATGTTTATCTGATGTTCAATCAGATAAAAAAGGTAAATTTTATACTGAGGAAACTGAACATTACCTTATTAAATGTCCTTATATGTAATATGGCGAAAGAGTGTGGAATGAAATTTATCGGTACAAAAATAAATGATGTTTACAATGTTTTTGGACTCAAAACTCTTTTAAAAGGAAAACATTTATCTACCTATCATTTAAACTCTTGAATCATTAATTAAATTTAAAGATGGCGAATCTTGCCTTTTTATTTTCATATTCATGTGCAAGTGTAATAATTTACTCTTAGACTATCTCTTCACTTCATATACTTGATGTATATAGCCTCTGCCCGATGCCCAATCCTTATTGCATTATTCAATAAAGTAATTCAAAATATATTGATTGATATAAGCTTTAAATAGGCAACTGATATTAAAATGATGGATATGAACATAACGAACAGTATTCAATATAAAAGTCCATTAAGCAATACAAAATAGGAGCAGAGCAAACACGGACCTCCGAAACATCAGAGGTGAAATCAGGTGTCATGGAGGAGTAAACATCCCATGCTGACCGGTCACACCCGCCGTGTTCTTCTTGTCATGATCGAGAAATAACAGAAAAATCCTTCGTCTATTAAGTGTATAAATAATGGACTTACAATTAGTATGAAAAACGTCAGTCAGCATTTGACTTAATGATAAATAGTATTTGATGACAAGGTCATTGTATCGAACATAGAACTTAAGAAATGGTGAATTTAAACGAAAATGCTGATATTCTTTTTTATCAACTTGCTTGTCAATAATATACATCGTTTTAGAAATTGTTTGTAAGTAGAGCATGCTCTTGCGTATCAAATTAACTTAGATATATATATACTCCGTATGCAGGTGATGAAGGTACATGTATATTGCTGCATAAGTAAGAGAAGTTGAAGATAGAAAAGTTATCACCTTTATCGTAGATCTTGGTTGTTAGATTACCATTAACACATTTTTCAAGTAAAATATCCAAATATGAAACAGATGTGTCAGACTCTGTGGTATCTTTTATCTCAAGCTCACCAGGATATATCATATCGACGTAGGAATGGAAAATTACCATTGCTAATAGAGAATACGCCGTCGATATATCTAAATGTTGAGTTGAAGGCCACAGCAAGTGTTTTTTTTCTTTTCATGCGTAAGATTTTGCACTAATTCTGCTTCATGTGAATATAAAAGTAGGTAATAACGGAGCGCAATTTGTACCCATGGGAATTCCAATAGATTGTTGGAATACCTGGTCTCCAAAACCATATAGATATTGTCAATTAGAAAATCAAGCATCTCTTCGAAGTCAACTTCAGAGTACTTGTGTGTGCAATCAGAATGTGTTTTAACAAAATAATTTTGCAAATGACCAGTGACCAGGTAAGTAAATTTACGAGTTCCATTTTATTGAAAAAGCAGCTGCCAATTGATTTACCGTGTAAAAAGTTAAAAAGTCGAAAGTTTATAAGCTATTGATTTCTGAAACATCTTGTGATTTCAGATTGCCAATAAGTTTCTTGGAATTTTTTTGTATCAAGATCTGATTTACATCACTTCTTAAATATATTGTTGCACAGTACTCTTGAAGTTTTTCCTTCACTATTGCCAATATCTCAGTGAGGAGTAACAAAAGAGGCTTGATTGAATATTTACTGGAACCCGTAATGTATCTTTGCTTGTAAGAATTTTTATGAAGTTTCGGAATCCAATATATATAGGGTAGTTCAAATTCATTTTGGCTCTGTGGAAAATCAAAAATATTTAAAACTAAAATATGATTTTGAAGAATATCTTCTTTAAAAAGGGAAGAACGAGCATAAGTAGGATAACCATTTGTAGAATTAAATTCAAGTTCTTCTAAAACACAATTTATATAATGAGCCTTACAAACGAAGACAATGATGTAACCTGCTTTGTCGGCAGGGACCAGTGCGTACTGATCATGTAATCCATACTATCTCATTCTTTTTTCACTTCTAGATTAGTGAACACAGAAGTATAGATGGTTTTCATATTGTCCCTCAATATTTTAATTCGCGACTTTAACATGGATCTGATACATTTAATCAATTCTGACAAAGGTGTCAAAGTCTTTTTTTCATTTCTGGCCCATCGTCTGGAGTAATTTCAAACAGTATCTATAATATTTATGAAATTCCGACGCCAGTTGAAGGATCTGAGTTCCCTATATTAAGGATCTTTTAAAATAAGTTATCCAAGCTCCTCATTGCAGTCCGGAGGACCGGGCTGCTCTATACATATAAGTTTAAGTGTTGGTATATGGGGATTGGGGGTGGGAGTAGTTATTCAGAATTAAAGGTTTTCTGAACAATGAAAAGACTGTAATCAGAATTTCTTTCCCTTTATAAATTACGAGATACATAATATATTTACTTCCAAAAAGTGAATCTGTAAAAATATATATGGTTTTCATATTTAATATATAAAGTTGTTTATCATTTACTATCGAAAAAATGACAGGTCCCTTTTTTTAGAACATCGAATTTTACTTCTCGCATATAAACGTACTCTGCACAGTTCGTGTTTTATATTCTAAAATTGAAAATTAAATACATATTTGAATATAGGTGATGCATGTGTCTAACTTCAATTAATATTTTATGCAGACAAAGTTTACTCGAGGAATTGAATTTTGAAATGATATCGTTTTTCTTTGACATTTATCCGACCTTAAGTTTTCCAAGTATTCGCGACTATCGTCTCCATCAATTAGACGCATGCCTTTTCACACACATCGAAGCGGTTTGATGATCAGGAGTCATTTCCATTGTTTACTTTATATATTTCCCGGGCGACAATTGATGGTTACATCAATGTTTTCTTGTTGTTTATTATATTTACGTCACCTGTAATAACGTGGCCAGCTGGACTATAGTTATATGGCGAAGAAGAACATGAACACGATGGAGGATTATGTTTTAGATACTCAGTATCCAGACCATGTAAAGGTTTTTTTGTAATTGAAAAGTTTGGAAGCAATGGTCGATGTACTCGTATATTCGTACGAACTACAATGCGTAATAGTAATAATAAGATGAAAAAATATGATCTACCCATGCAACACACAAATTAACAAAGAATGCTTAAGAATAGGACGGGGTGGTTTTTGTAACATTATTTACATCATTTGCTAATTAAGGGATAATGAAATTCAGTCTGTGTTTGCTCCGCTATTATTTTGTATTGTTTTATGGACTTTGATATTGAATACTGTTCGTTTTCTCCATATCCTTCATTATTTCAAAGAGACGTAAATGTAAATCATATGAAAAATTAACAAAATCGAAAATTTCCCCATCGAAATGATCGAACCCAATAACTGCTAATAAATACTAAATTTGAATATTGATTTTAGTGATAATTATAGTGATGAATAAGAATGGAGAACAATTTCATAAAAATTTAGGGATGTCAAAATATTAATTTTCCTTAGTCGAACATTCGATTGCATTATTCGAACGATAGTCGACTATTCGGAGCATTTATTTTTTTTATACATGTATAGTACAGTGTTTTTGAAAGCTTATTAATTAAAATAAATTGTAAAAATGAAATAAATTGGAAATCGGGAATTGTAAACACACACTATCCACACCTCCGATGAAAATGTTAAATACTGTTTTCAATTAATGATTGCCCAAGCTATATATCAAAATGTCTTTTATGCAAGTATTTTTTAATAATTATCAAACTTCACGGCTATGCAAATATTGTGTTCTCCTAAGCATTTGAAATTCCCAGAGTTTATAAATATAATTCAGAAATTGGTACAAGTCAGTTAAATAATTTTCATAATCCAGTATGGCGTTGCATAATTTAATACGTAAAATAACAAAAAAGTCAGTGATTGAGAAATAATAATCGCGGTATGTAATTACTGTATTTTCCATATGTACAATGTGGAAAATTATTTATATACTCTGACTCTTATTCGTCTGAAAACGTACACTATTCAACTGTATAGTTTGAGGAAGGGCCCTTTTTCTATTTTGAGATGAAAATTTCATTACCACCCCATTTTCTTGCATTTTTTAATATTCGAATGTTGTTTCATTATTCGATCGTCGTTCCATTCGACTGACAGTCGAATAGTCGACTATTCGTTGACATCCCTACATAAAATGCATCACATTTGTCAATACAATTTATTTCAATGTTACCTGTAAACATTTTTTTTTCTAAAAATATTATGATTTTGTTTATATCACTTCTAGAAACAGAAAAAATTAACTCAACCCCCCCCCATCCTCACACACAAGAAGATGGGTTAACATAACGAGCAATAAGACAATAGTGTGCAGTGGCGAATTTAAGGGGGCGCACCCGGCGCCCCCCCCCCCCCCCCCCCCCCCCTAAAATTGACAAAGTTAACGTAAATCACAGTTTCGGCTAGAAAATGTATATATGTCTACTCGGTAGACCTCATTTTTACCCTACAAAATCTCTAGAATCCAGGAGCTTCCGGGGGCTTCGCCCCCTGGGCCCCCTTAAGGCGGCCCCCAGACCCCTTGCCTACTTTTGGCGCCCCCTCTAACTTCAATTCCTGGATCCGCACCTGGTGTGAAATACAACGTGAAATATCAACGTGCACAATTTTATCTCAACTACATCAAAATTTTCCTCGATAATTCATTTTATCAAAATTATGGAGCAAAGACGCACTAAGACCTAGAGAATATATTTTTATATAACATTAGGATCTTTTTGAGAAATACTTGATGTCTATTAAGTAAAGGGCCATATGACATGAATTAAATGCCACTCTTCATCAGGACTTGTACTGGTTAGCATCTCCATGCAAATAAAAAGAATATTAGGGAATTTTATTGTTAGAGTGCATTTTATAATAACAGTATAAAATTTGTCAACAAATTTTTCTCACACAAGTTTTAGTTTTTTATCATAATTTTTATAAATTTCAAATAGAGAACTTAATTGTAAATTCTTATTTCAAAAATTGAACTCGGTTTGACTGTCTGGAGTTATATGCTTTATGTATGAGCGTTGAATCGCCCATCTCCTTTGAATCAGATCATATCAATAACTTACAAATTGCAGTTTCATTGTAAATTCAACCGAAAATATTGGCGTAAGAAAAATATGGCTCATACTCCTTTTTATCGAAAATATAGGACTTTTCACCTTTTCTTCTCCAGAAATGCAAATCGGAAAAATAAATTCCATTGAAAACGTTTATTTTTCAAAAAAGAAAAAGGTTATTTTCTTGTTTGTGTAACGCTTTTTAAAAAATAACTCAATTAAGAATGCATCAAAACGGGACCTCGGTCATATCCGAAGGACAGGGGATTAGAATCTACTATGTAAGAAGGAGGATATGGAGATAACGAACAGTATTCAACATCAAAGTCCATAATATAATACAAAATATAATCAGAGGAAACACAGACCTCCGAAACATCAGAGGTGGGATCAGGTGCCATGGAGGAGTGAGCATCCCCTGCTGACCGGTCATATGGTTAGAAGAATACTCAGATCTGCATTGTTTGTGGGATCTCAAGGATTTCTGGTCGAACACTCTACTAAAGAACACAACACGAATTTAGAATTCACAGAAAAGGAACAATGGGCTACAACGCAGGCAAAAGTCAAGCATATTATCCTCAGTCCTTCAACTGACACAAAGAAATCGATAAAGGAAAAATGAAATTGTAAAAAAAAAAATCTATCCATTTCGGACACATTTTAGAAATATTAAACATTTATTCATTACAAAGTAAGTAAATATTCCAAAGAATTATACATGGGTTTTTTTATTTTCACGTTCACAAAAAAAAGCTGAAATTAAGTAAAACAGTCTGTGATTTCCGGGAAATTGATTGTAATACATGTGCTCTGCTTCTTTAGCTTTTTTATCTCCTGACAAGATGACATTTAATTAAATATTCATTTCATTTATTTATGACAGCATTTTCTTATTATTAATCTTCATACGTGACCGTTGAGAAATAGCAACAAATGACAAAGAAGTTTTTAAAAATAATTTCGACAATGTTGTAGTAGTAAAACATGAACTTTTCATCCCTTTATTTCAATGACCGACATTTGCACTTGGGTAGGACACGTGGTATTTTTTGGTTCCACCCTATTTCTGCCTCTGGACCAATGAAATATTCGCGATAGAGATCGCCTTACGTCGG
>PRKT01002289.1:0-18325 GCA_003671525.1 Saccostrea glomerata | reverse complement strand
TTTCAATTAGCCCCCCACTTTCAATTTGCTTCCCATGCCCATGGATATGACCTCGAATGTGATCTTGACACTCACTACTCACTAGGAATTGACTTTGAATTTTCTTGACTCTCCATGTTACATATAAATAAATGTAAATAAATGAAATTGTGCTAGATGCTATATGTATCAAATGATCTTGAAATAAAACCCCATACCATAAATTAAAATATGTGTTATGCAGACCCATATATTTTCCCCCACCACAACCCTATCATTATTTTTTTTATATGTAGATGTGTATCCCTTATGGCCTTATCTGAATTATCACAATGTGTGAATATAGATGCTGCATTCACACATTTTTAATTGAAGATTTCAACACAATTTGAGTTCGTATCATGAATATCATATTCATTCAATTTTAAAGACATATTTTCCGACAGAAAATCTATCCTATTCATACATGAATCTAAACTTCTTCAAACTTTTGTTTCAACTCACATTACAAATTAGTCTCCTTGCAATTTTCGAGCACTTTGTTTACATGTAAAATGCCGGGTTATGTACTTTCTATTTCACAACGGGGAATAACTCAAAGATAATCTCGAAGAAAAAAATGTTATCACAAAGCAACATGAATCACTGAATCGCTCATGATAAAGTTGATTTCTCGTTGATATTAGACCTAAATTATGTGCAGCCTAATTCTAAAAACTTTTATTTAACACTTTTTCTAGCCTCTGAGATATATAAAACCGACACTTATTGATAGACTGTCGAAATATGAGCACACAGTCACAGGTGAAATTTTGAGCCCCCGTAACGGTGTTTGGCGTGTTACATATATCCGATACTTTTTTCCTTACCGGTTTTTGAATAGATACTACATCAACTTCTGCTTCTGATTGGTTTCTGTATCTAAAAAATCCGTTTGCGGGCGACAGAGCTGCCCTTTGCACGTCCCATTTTCCGTTGTTTGTCATTTCGGGAAATCCAGCGCTGTCGTTACTATGGAGATCGGAAACGGGTCTGTTGTCGTAAAAATACGAGACGTACTCGATGGCAATGCAGATATTTAAATACTCATTTTTAATCAGAAAAAAAAGTAATAAAGTTGAATTTACAATATTATTAATTATTTAATTAAATAAAGTTAATAAACACTTTTACTGGCATTTCTTTGAATGCGACTTTCATTCCAATTTGTGTTATGTAAAATGCTCACACTCATACAACCTTAAATGATTCCTTGGTAGTAGAGAGATGACCAGTGTATCTAAATTGGAGTTTTCCTGACTGATTGACCACTACTACAGCACCGGCTACAAAAACTGCCACACAGATATCTAGGTTCCTGTTTTCACAAATGTGTTTAGAACCATATGAATACAAAGGTTGTCCTTTAATATCCATTTGAATTGTTTGTTTTTCTATAGATCCAGAAAAACGGACAACTTTTGATTGCTTATAATCATCACTGTCCATGGTAACCAGGAGGTCACCAGAGGAGGTGCAACAGACATAGTAAGGTGTCCACCCCCTTATTCTGATCAAACACTGTATCTGTTTATTCTTCACTACGTTAACAGTTTTGGTACCAGAATCGGTATAAACTAAATCTCCACTTCTTGTCACTGCTATGTCATCTGGTATGTTTCCTGACATGGTTTGGGTTGACTCTCTTAGTTTGCCCTGGAGGTTGTAGAGATTTATGATTTTTTTGTCCCAACATGTCCAGAATTCATCATTGCTGAGACATTTAACAATGTACAGTGGATCATAGTCAGTACGTATGGTCGTGATTAGCTCGGGCATTGTTTCGATTGGATGACAGAATTCATCTTCCGGAGTCTCCATTATATACCCAGGTTCTGCTCTTGTTATGGATAATGCAGACAGACAACCAAACATTTGATTAAGCTGTTCTGTGTCGATTTTATAGGGAGAGAAAACTGGTAATGAAATCTTAACGTCTGGAGGTAAATGTCTGAACTTTTCAATTCTTGATCCATACGCAGGAGTTGAGAAAATATTATTAGATCGGAGAATTTTCTTCAGGTCAGTAATATTTTCATTTATATCAGAAACAATCTTCTTGATTTCATTTTCTTGTTTATTTAAAGCAACCAGGTGATCGAATTTCATCTTTTCGATTTCAGATTTTTGTTTATTGACAATGACATTTATTTCTCTGTGCCAGTAATCTCCTTGTTTAGTAACAGCTGTTGTCAGTTTTGCGTAATGTTTCTCCAAATTGTTCTGTTTGGTTTTTATGCCTCTTGCAATGTCTTTATATTTTGGGCATATAACAGTCTCTAGTTCTCTCAAGTATCTTTCAAAATGTTTTATTTTGAAGTTGAGTTTCTGTAAAACATCTGATAAATTGTGTCCTTTATGCTTCCCCGAGAATGTGCAAGTAGAACACAGAGGAATGTTACATTCCTCACAGAAAAGTTTGCAATTCTTGGAATGCTTCGAACAGTTTGGATAATCTGGAAAGGAAGTTCTTTCAGTGTATGGTACTACTTTATGTTTTGTGGTCGACTCTAAAAGATGTTCCTTTGCACATTCCGAACATAGGTTGACATGACAAAGCTCGCAATGACTTTGTACTACATGGGTCTCACAAAGGTCACACCTTACGATGTCTTGAGCACTGTTATGGGGATCCACTAATATTTTGGCCTAATGCTCATGCAGGTGCAACTGGAATGGAAATGAGGAAATAAAAAAATGACGTTTCAAGGATTTTTATAATCTTCCTTTTTTAAACTTTCATTGAAAAAATTTAAACTCTCGATCAAAAGAGTTTTTTATATAAAAATATTAAATTCAATAAAATAAGGTTTGAGGTGTGAAGCGTGTTATGATGAAAACTTGACACATTAAATGGAAACCACACAAATGTATAACGCAGCACAGTTAAGGTTAAAGTAAGGAGGCGGAGCCTAATTTGTACGGGAAATGTTTACTATGACGTCACACATAATATAAGGTCAAAATACCACAAAATGAAATCATTTGCTATTTCAAACAGCTGGATACCTGTATACATGCAGTTTTGTCGTTTGTTAAATCCCACACAAGAGTATGTAAACGATGCATCGATCGCAATGCACTTGTCAATGTGAAGTCATTCCGCAAAAATGACGCAGTTTGTACACAGTAAGAGGCTGATCAAGTCACATTTTATACAATGAAAAATGTCTTTTGTTCTCAAATAAAATATTTGAAGCACTTTTCACAAACTACATATAGTGTTGAAAAGGATTATAAATTAAACTAAAATTTTCTTGGTTATGCCCTTGCAATGTTGGAATTTATAGATGACCTCTAAACTGCAAGTATAATTGCTAAAATCGTGTGACGTCGACATCAAGTGACAAGACTAAATAAAAAAATCTTTATGTCCCCAACATGTAGATTTAAACCACATTACATTTTTTTTATATCATCGAAGTCCTAAAAAGAATCGCCGATCCTAAAAAAGTAAGTATTTTTTATCTTAAAAAATTGCCGACATTTCCATTTGCAACCTTAACTCTGCTGCGTATCATACCATTAAATCCAAAAAATGAAACATATTAACGAATAATAATTAGAGTCACTACTTTCAAATTTATTTCAGAAAACTAAAGAGAGCAATGTTTTAGTTCACATGAGCTGAAAGCTCAAGTGAGCTTTTCTGTTCTGTGTGTTGTTCGTTTATCTGTCTCTCTGTCCATTTCTCATTTTCGACTTCTTCTAAAAAAAACCACAGGACCAATTATAACCAAACTTGTCACAAAGCATCGTTGAGTAAAGGGGATTCAAAGTTGCACAAATGAAGGGCCCTGCCGTCATTCAGGAGGAGATAATTCAGGATAAGTAAAAAGTAATGGCATATTTTACAAATCTTCTTAAGAACCACTGTGCCATGAAAGTTGAAACTTATCTGTAAACATCTCAGGAAGTTCAGATTAGAGTTTAATCAAATCTAGACCCCCGGGGAAAGGATGGGGCCACAATGGCAGATCAAATTTTACATATAAAAATATAAGGAAATTCTTTAAAAATCTTCTCAAGAATTATGGAATTTTCCTCAGGTAGTGTAAATTCAAGTTTAAATCATGAAACCCGTGGCTAGAGCGGGGCCACAATGGCCCATCAAAGTTTTACATAAAAATATACATTGTATTGGAAAATTCTTTTTAAAAAATTCTCAAGAATAGGAAAACCATGATCAGTCTTATTTATATTGAAACATCCTCAGGAAGTCTAGTTTTTTAAAGTTTGATCAAATCATGGCCCCCAGGATAGGGTGGGGCCACAATGGCCGATCAAAGTTTTTCATAGAAATATATAGGAATTAAAAAAAATCTTTATACAGAAGCATTCTCAGGGAGTGTAGATTCAATTTTTTTTTCAAATTAAGGCCCCCGGGGGATAGGTTGGGGCCACCTATCTAATTTAACATAGAAATATATAGAAAAATTCTTTAAAAATCTTCTTCTCAAGAACAGCAAAGCCATGATTAGTCATATTAATATGGAAGCATCCTAAAGTAGTGTAGTTTTAAGTTTGATCAAATAATAACACCTGGAAGTAGGGTGGGGTCCCAATGGATGAGTACAGTTTTACTAAGGAATATATATGAATTTTGTTTTTCAAAGACAGCAAAGCCATGATCTGTCATTAGCACACCCATTTTTATATTCATATGAAGCAGAATTTATGCAAAATCTTATGTGTAAAAAGAAGAAAACACTTGCTGTGGCCTTCAACTCGACAGTGAGATATATCGACGACGTATTGACCATTAACAATGGTAATTTTCATTCCTACGTCGATACAATATATCTTGGTGAGCTTGACATAAAACATACCACAGAGTCTGACACATCTGATTCATACTTGGCTATTTTACTTGAAAGAGACGTTAATGGCAATCTAACAACCAAGTTATATGATAAACGTGATGACTTTAACTTATCGTCAACTTCCCTTACTTAAGCAGCAATATACCTTCATCACCTGTTATACGGAGTATATATATCTCAGTTAATTCGATACGCAAGAGCATGATCTATTTATGAACAATTTCTAAAACGAGATAAATTATTGACAAGCAAGTTGATGAAACAAGAATATCAGCAGCCTCATTTAAAGTCATCATTTCGTAAGTTCTAAGGTCGACACAATGACCTTGTCAGGAAATACAATTTATCATTGAGTCAAATAGTGACGGACGTTTTTCATACCTAATGTTTGTCCATTATTTATACATTAAATTGATGACGGATTTTCCCGTTATTTTCCGATCATAACAAGGAACACACGGCGGATGTGACCGGTCAGCAGGGGATGTTAACTCCTCTATGGTACCTGATCCCGCCTCTGATGTTTTGAGAGTCCATGTTTGCTCTGCTCCTAATTTGTATTGTTTTATGGACTTTGATATTGATATCGTTATCTCCATATCCTTCATTTTAGTTGGACAGGGGTGGGGCACAATGTAAGTTCAAATGTAAACGACAATAAAGCCACAGAGTCTAAGAAATATCCTTAGTTAGTGTAGATTCAAGTTTGTTCAAATAATACTCTATCCCTTCTGAATAGCTAATCGATATCTGACTTTTTCCTAGCCACAGTGCTCGGGTGAGCGATGAGGCCAATGGGCCTCTTGTAATGTCAAAATATCACGTTATGAATTAAGCTATTTGCAATAATACAAGGTGGTAATTAGATACCATTACTCTTAAAAAGACTCCCAATTGTAAATAATTTAAAAATCGTATTGAGAAAATTTAGATTTTCGAATGCACCTAGCTGCTAAATTCCTTTTCAAAACATTACTGTTTAAGGCAAGCTATATTGAATCAATGAATTTCAAACCTTCCCAACCTTTTGTTATTTTAAATTCTCCGTTAGAATAATTCAAATGTAAAAGTGCATTGTTTACTTGTCTCACCTGTAAATCTAGCATGGCTTCCTGACAGCACTGTGCAAACAACGGTAATTGTTCCTAGTTCTGCTGTAAGTTACCACTAGTATCCAATTTCTAGTCACGTGATTTAAATGCCTGTAAGATATCTCTAAGATATATACATGTATCGCAATCTTTGTGTGAACCTTATTCTTGTCTGATTTGAAATTATACAATGTAGATTCAACTGATTTCTTTTTCACAACCCATATATCTAATGACTTTTTTTGAAATAGTAATACATTTTTACTGTGATTTAAAAAAATCAATTAATTAAACAAATGCATTAACTAGCTCCATTTGAACGCTAATGTTATGCAATAAATTGTTAGTAAGTTGTTATTATTTTAAATACTTTTTATACCCGCATTTGTTACCCTGGTTCGTCTGTCTGTCCATCTGTCACACTTGTTTCTTCCTCAGATTCCACTTTATTGTACTCAGTATCCAGTTGATCTTTCAGAATATGGTATATGGTTCCTTTACATGTGCACAAGTTTTTTAAAAACATTTTACCATAGGACCAATTCAGGAAAAAAATGACGTTCTTTCTACAAAAATATGATACCCTGAACCCCTTTTATATTCAACCAAGTAGCCAAATCATATTTTTGAATGTTGTAAGTGTTGGTGCACTCTATATTTGCAATAAGGTTTCGAAATTTTCATTTTTGATCTGGGGTCAAATGGGGATATTAAATGACGCTTTTCTCCATAATCCTATTATATTATTAGCAAAAGTAAAATAACTTTAAAAGACGATTGTTCGTATCTTGTAGATATGTAATAAGGCTTTTGAATTTTCATTTCCACTCTGAAGGTTTGAGCCGAAAAAAGAATTTAAAAAAAAAAGAAAAAAAAAACACCTGGTTCCAAGAAATCTTCTCACATTTCATACGGTAGACAAATCACATTTTGGAAAATGATTGTACTGGACATGTGAAATAAGGTTTAGGTATTTTTATTATCACCAACAAAACACTTTTATTTATCAAAAGTCTCTTAAGAGACTGCAACACAATTGAATTGCTTCGACAATATATCAGAATTTTGTATATGTAAAAGTATGGAAATATCTCAAACATATTGTGGACTTAATTTTTCTTTGCTTACTTCACATGATGGGTTTTATATTTTCAATAAATTTGCTAAACATAACTTCAAAATATAAAATAGTTATTTGAAATTAACACAATTTTTGTTTAATAATTTTGATCACAACAAATAAACATTCTCATGAATGTATAATTCTTATATGTAATTATTATTTTGTTTATTTCAAAACAAAAAGATTTTATAAATATTTCTAAACATTCTGATATGTATCGTTTTGTGAAACAAAAATCTTAAAACATGTCGACATATTGGAACTTAAAACATGTCGATATATTGGAACTTGCACCATTCCAACCCTACTGAATTGGTGTGTACTTCAGTCTGATAAAAACATATTTTTATGTGCAGTGCTTGGAAGTATTTCTTTTTTAATAATCATGGCAACATAATAATTTGAAATACAAAGATAAGATAGGAAACAATATATCTTGCAATTGGTATTGGTCTATTTAAGGAATAACTGTCTTATTTTTCGATTTCATAATGTGATCAATCGATTGGATTGCGTGATAATTTGCAGAAACGACGAAGGCGTTTATGCATAAAATTATTACGCAAACCAATCGATTGATCATCTTTATGAAATTGAAAAATAAGACAGTTGTTCCTTATATTTACATGCTTTGATTCCGCCAATCCACGTGCTCCAAGCCCTGCTTCTGTCTAGCTGGTTGTCCCACCCTGCACGTGGTTTTTCGGAACAGCGCCAATACATTGATGGGGAAATAAAGTACATTTACAATTCGTATTTTTATCTCGGAAAAAGACATTGGAAATGTAAATATTTAATCACCAACAATAAGTAAAATCAGACTTATTGTTGGAGAATGAAATGTATGGAGATAACAATTAAACAGTATTTAAGATCAAGTGTCCATATACAATACAAAAAAGAAGCAGAACAAACACGGACTCCAAAACATCTGAGATGGAATCATATGCCATGGAGGAGTGAGCATCCCCTGCCGACCGGTCACACACGCCGTGTGCTCCTTGTTATGATCGGAAAATTTTGAAAGAATTGTAAAGAAATTTCTATTTTAAATAATATGAGAAAGTAGTTTTTCAAAATTCAATACTTACTTCAGATAGGTTTATATATCTTGATAAAGTCTAGTTCTACTCTGGGTGGCATTAAAATAAAACCAAAGTCCTCATTTCGTTAGTTCTCTGGTCAATACAACGACCTTGTCAGCAAATACAATTTATCATTGAGTCAAATGCTGACTGACGTTTTTCATACTAATTGTTAGTCCGTTATCTATTTCATTCATTAATTGTAAGTCCACTATTTCCAGATCATGACAAGCAGCATGTTCTTGCGTATCGAACTCCATAATACGCAGGTGATGAAGGTATATTACTGCATAAGCAAGCTTAAGGGAAGTTGACGATAGGAAAGGTTAAAACTTTCACTTTCATCATAGATCTTTGTTGTTAGATTACCATTAACGTCTTCTTCAAGAAAGGAAGGATATGGAGATAACGAACAGTATTCAATATCAAAGTCCATAAAACAATACAAAATAGGAACAGAGCAAACACGGACATCCGAAACATCAGAATTGGGATCAGGTGCCATGGAGGAGTGAGCACCCACTGCTAACAGATCACATCTACCGTGTACTCCTTGTCATGATCGGGAAATAACGGGAAAATCCGTCGTCAAGTAAATGTCTAAGTATGAAACAGAGACTTAAAATGGTATCTTTCATCTCAAGCTCACCAGAATCTATCGTAGCGACACACGAATGGAAGAAATCCTAAGAATGTTAATTGATAATACGTCGTCAATCTAAATGTCGAGTTGAACGCATTTTTTTTCTTCTTTTCACGCATTAGATTTTGCACAAATTTGCTTCATATAAATACAAAAATAGGTCTGCTAATTACGCAGCACAACCATTCCCACCTCTGATGTTTCGGAGGTCCGTGTTTGCTCTGCTCCTATTTTGTATTGTTTTATGGCCTTTGAGATTGAATACTGTTCGTTATCTCCATATCTTTCTTGTACCCATGAGAATTCAAAGAGATTGTTGGAAGACCTGGTATCCAAAACTAGTCTCTTTTTAATGTCATCCTCAAAGTACTCCTGTGTGCAATCAGAATGTTTTAACAAAACAATTTTGCAAATGACCAATGACCAGGTTATCAAATTTACGATTTTTTATTGTTATAAATTCATTAATAAGGAAAAAGATTTGAATAGCGACATGTAATATTATTCAAATAATCAAAAGTTGTTTAATTTAGTGAACTGAATACAATGCTGAAAATACAACAAAATATATCATAAACTTGATTAAAAATGGAAGATCCTATTACTGTTTTCCTTAGGCAAATATTTTGTTTCGAGGGTTGACAAAAGAACATCTCAATAAATGTTTTTATTTCTTTTTTTTTCTTACAAGTATGCTTTGATGACTTTCATGATGAAGCATTTCTTTTACCTGCACTAAAGCTCGGCTAATTATGTAGCTATTGATTAGCAATTTTATATAATTTAGCTTATCCCGCTAATAGTAAGATGTAAGCGATTCAAAATTTCATCAAAGTGTTCAAAATTATACTGCGGCTAAACAACAGTTTATCTATGATAGCTTCTTAAGACATTGTAAAAATAAACTTTGGCATGAATTCTTAAACGAACCGAATAAAGGGTTCTAACAATATTGTGGGACAAAAATCAAACGTTTTCTCTAAATCCTGAGAAAGTTGAGAATTTATCTACTCTTGTATATACATTTTGATGGACAAAAATTCATAATATTATGTTATTGGTTTAATTATAGTAAAATTAAAGTTCTTTTCCTTTTCTTTGTATTGAAAGGCGTATGATACGCAAAATCCTTAGAAAAGGGGGATTTAACTAATCTTGTACCTGTATTAACATTTTCTCTTAACTGTTAATCATTTAATTTATATCGATGTAAACTAGAGTGAATTTATGCTTATTTTCGTTATAATTTTTTTTGAAAAGAAAGAAAGCTTACCTTAGCTTATGAAACTAATGAACTAAAAAAGAATTACAAAATAAAACAAAAAATAAGAAAGGACGATCAAAGAAAGCATTGTTACAACGCGAAATGTAATACACCTGGATTATTACATTTGCGTTATTACATTTTGCGTCGAAATCATCGCAGAATGCAATAACATAAAATGTAACAACACACTTATGAGGATTATTACACTTTGTGTTATTACATATTGCGTCGAAATCAACACAAAACTAAAAACGCAAAATGCTATTACAAGATTTTTGGATTATAACATTTTGCCCTGTTACATTTTACATCGAGATTAAACAAAAGGCAAGAACGCAAAATGTAATAACACACTTTTTGGTTACCAAGATTGAGTTTTCAATAGAGTATATACTAGAGTATAGAGTAGAGGCCGATGAAAAGATAATAAAACAAAAGTGGAAAAAAAGAGATATGCAATTTCTTACAATAAATGAATTTTATAACATATTGATTTATTAAGCTACATGTATTTAAAATCAGCTTAATAAATGAATTCAAATTATAGGTGTTGCAAATTAGAAAGTGTATATGTTGGTGGGGTTTGGGGGTATAGACCAGTGTGCGTTTCTCTTTTATAAACAAATGCAATGATTCCTAAAATAAACTATTCATTTTACTGAAAGGTGTAAATATATAGCGGGAAGGTGTTTATTGGCAATTATGATACAACACTGTTCCATGCAAATCACCAGCATTGCAGACAAGCAAAAACACATTTCTCTCTCTCTTTCTTTCCATCCAATAAAAATTTGATTGTTTCTGCATGTCCATAGTAATGCAATAATAAATATACGAAGTAAACATCCCCCCTGTATCCCTGACCATCTTCGCTTGACACACAAATATTCTTCTAATTTGTTAACCAATGTACACATGCCGAACATGCATATCAAGAGCTTGTAATGAACATATGGTCCATCTTTGTTAATTAAATGTGCGTTATTGGGTAGAAATTTAATGAGACTATCAAAAATATGCCAATTAAAGTTGAATATTTACATTCAGTGTAATTTTCCTTATGAAATCCATTAGAAATCCATGACATTCAAATTTATATAACACACGCGAAACCTTGTCACCGCGCGTAAGAATACACAGTAGGAACTATATGCAATTTTCAATACTCTAGGAACACCAAAATGTAAAATGTTTTATTTCAATTTAATGAAAAACTATAACCCTGAAAAATTAACGTAAAAAATAACGTAATGTGCGTTAAGAATAAATTTGTTTTTTTTCCTCGCAATGTTTGTTTGCGTAATTTAACTTTGCAGCGTCATTTAACGTCATTTGACGTCACAAACGGCTCTTACATCTATTAACCACGGCAGTTTTGAAGGGTGTTAAATTCACATTAAAGATTAACGAAATAAGCAATTATGAAAAAAGGAAAATAAGAGAATGTAAATATAAGCATTGAATTCATATTTTTGGATGTCTTCGGTCCTATAACACACCTGGCCGTGCCGACAAATTATCATACCGCGCTAACGCGCGGTATTCAATTTGTCGGCACGGCCAGGTGTGTTATAGGACCAAAGACATCCAGAAATATGAATTCAATGCTTAAATAAATGCTTTATAATTAAGTAGAGTGCATTCAATGTAACTGAAGTCATAGTTATAAAAACGATACATGTACATTTTAGAGGCTGTATTTACGTCCGTAAAAGCCCTAACGTTGGTCTCATTGTTTAAGTTCTAAATATTTTGTACAGCGTATTTCCTATGTTGGTTATATGTATATATTTGAATTAACTTTGTGATCTTCTTTCTTAAACGCAATAAAAAAAGTATGTTTTGTCTAATCAGGTTTTGTTTTTTTTACATTTTGCGTTGTCTTCAATGCAAAAATAAAATAAATCAAAATGTAACAACGAAAAAGCACTTTATTACATTTTGAGTTGATCTCGACGCAAAATGTAATAAGGTAAAATGTAATAATCCAGGTCTAGTACATTTTGTGTTGTTATAACATTTCGCACTGTAACAAGAAATGTTAAATCACTCTTTTATCATTTCTAACATTTAGTACCTGAAGGTCTTTACAAAGATTAACTATTTTTTGAAAAAAGAGTTTTGATCAACAGAGATTAAGAAGATCACTTGACGGCACACTTTGTAATTCAGAACTTCTCATCAGAGGACCTTGATAATACACATGTATTTGACTTTGCTTAGTTAAATCACATTTGGATGTGCTGTTGAATTGACCATATGCTTGCCCACAGAAACTGTTTCCACAAACATTTAATTTGTTTGAACTGGAATACAATTTATACGAACAAAAAAATGGTACTCACAAATAAAGCGATCCAAAATAACTTTGGGTGTCCGTTAACTGAAATCAATTTATCAAAAACTGAAGCAAGCTGTGACACAAATTACTAAGTACTTGAAATTAGGACCATCTGCAAAACCTTTCCCGGCATACTAGTTTTTTAAATATTGAAATTCAAAGCTCTGAATAAAAGTGCACTTTAAACATTTGGGGATATTTATTTCAAGTATGAAGTCATATACAATGTACTGTAAAATCACAAATTTTTTGGTGTCACATTTTCGTGATTTGAGGAAAATCTCTTGGTTTGCTTGGTTTGTGGGAATTGATTTCAGGGATCAAGAATAAATGAGTACTTATGTATATAACATTTTACATTTCGTGATGGACATGAAATCGTAGGTATCGTCAAAACAACGAAAATTAAACCCCAAGAAAACTTTTTTATCAAAGTAATAACCAAAAGCATATTATTCTTCATGATATAGGCTAATATTACTCCATCGGGCTGACAAAAGGGCTGGGCCAAAAATACTAGTAATGTATTACTTTAGATGTATTTGATTTTCTTTACTTTTCCACTGTAATACTCAGCCACAAAGAGATGGTTCCTAGTGTCCACATGCAAACCCCATGGACTGCATAAATCACACGAACGATCTTCAATATAATGGAGGAAGAGTCCGTCTTGATCTAGGATGTGGATACAGTGGTTGCCACAGTCTGATGTAAGGATCTGACGGTAGCTGTCTGTTGTGATCCCCGCTGGATCAAAGATATTTTTTGTCTGAGAGGGATGACCGGTGTATCTAAATCGGTATTTTCCAGCCCCATTAACCACGACTACTGCACTACTCCCATTATCCGCAACGCATATGTCTAAGTTTTTGTTCTCGGTAATGCATTTTGAGGAATTTATATTTGAAAACAGGGGTTTGCCTCTTTGATCAAACTGAATGGTTTGTTTTGCTGTGGCATCAGAGTAACGGACAACCTTTGATTGTTTTTCATCATCACTACCCATAGCAACAAGGAGATCACCAGAGGAGGTACTGCAGACATTAGTACACGTCCATGCCGGAGGACTAATAATTTCTGAAATTTTATCATTTCTTGATCTGTAAACAGTTCCTGTATCCTGGTCAATGTAAACTAGATCCCCAATTTTAGTAACCGCTAAATCATTTGGCCATCCGTCTGACGTTTGAATTGACCTCAGTAGTTTGCCCTTGAGATTATGCAGTTTTAAAACTCTGTCGTTCCCACATGTCCAGATTTCTTCATCACTGAGACAGCTTACACTGAAAAGGAGGCGATGACCAGTGTTTATAGTTGTGACCAGCTCTGTTTTGATTTCTTCTTCCTCTGTTGTAATGCACAGTGTTGACAGGGAACCAAATTCTGCACAAAGCTCATCCTCATTAATCATCTGAGGAGTAAAACTTGGTAGGGTTACTTTGAGATTAGGGGGGAAATTTTTGAATTCTGCATTTCTTGATTTGTATGCTGAAGCTAAGGTGCTTATATCATGTGAGTCAAGTATTCGTTTGAGATCCCTAATGCTTTGATTCACCTCTGCAATGATGTGAGCAATTACATTCTCCTGCTTATTTAATGCAGCAAAGTGATTATTTTTCATCTTTTCAATTTCAGATTTGTGTTTCGTGACAATGAGACGGATTATTCTCTGCCACTTTTCCCCTTGGTTGTTGACAGCTGTTGCCAATTTTTCATATATCTTATTAAGGTCAGCCTTTTTGGGTTGTATTCCAAGTCCAATGTCTCGATATTTTGGTAAAATTATTTCCTCCAATTCTTTTAAATCATTTCTAAGGCACTTTTCCAAGAAGTCAACAACCATGTGGCCCTTGTGTTCAGTAGAGGAACTACATCGCACACAAATTGGAATATCACACTGTTCGCAGAAGAGTTCACATTGCTTTGTGGTATGTTTGCGACATTTTCGTGTAGATCCTCTTTGCTTAATCAACACCACTTTGTGTTCCTTAGATAAATCTGAGAGATGGTCACAAACACAGGCCTTGCATAGTTTAACATGACAAAAGTCACAAAACATTGGAGGCTCAGGAATCCCACATATGTCACAGCGGAAAATATCTTGAGCACTGTATCGGGGATCCATAGTCTGACACGTTATTTTATTCCTAAGGGAATTCTGAAACAAAAAAAAAAAGACATTTACACATTTGTGAAAATATTTTTGTAGGTGAAACGTATTGATTGTATGAAGATTATTGAGAAAGGAAGTTTCCATATTAAACAGACTTTGTGGTATTTTTTATTTCAATCTTATCTGGATATACATGTAAAAGAAAATATAAAAATATAAAGGCGCTTAGAGAAAATCAAATTTCTAGCTTCATTTTAAGATATTTCAAAATTATTGGAAAGTTTAAGAATTATCATTAATGGCTGAGGAGCAGATATCTGTAAATTATATATAATTATCAATGAGCAGACATCACTGTAATTTTTGTTTACTTTCTCTTGGAGAAAACATGGAATAATGTGTCAGTTCAATTGATGTGATTTAAGCTGGTGAGATATATATAAAAAGATAATGATTTTAGATGAATAACGGTCTGTTGCTTATTTAACCTTTTCCAAATTGTCTAGTTAATAATCATATAAAAATTGACAATAAAAATACGATTACCCAACCACCAGAATTAAATAAATTATGATTGAAATGATAAGAAACATTCAATTCAAGAACCCCTCAAATTTGTAACTTTTAAATTTAAGATTTCAATCTTAATTGTCAGAAGTGTGTCTTTATGCGCATTGTCTGTCTATACAATTGAATTACCGACTCGAGTTCGTCTACTGGTCCTAGATTATCTCATTCATTTACCGAATGCATTTAAATTTTAGCTTGTGTTAATTGTAAATGTCTATCTTTAAGTTTTAAAATATGATAGTAATTTAGGACCTTCATACATCGCTAAAAACTCAAAGTATATATTGTAAGTTTCCTCAGCACCCTGTCAAATGCCAATCAGCTTACAGTGTTTCCATCCCGTGTAAATTCAGTTGATCAAATTTTTTAGGACTACCCATGACATCCGTCCAGTACATATAAAGGGGGCATCCTTCGCCCGTCGCATGTATTTTTAAACACTCTTTATAATTTACTTCATAACCAAATTCCATTTCTTGTTTCAAATATTTCATTTGAGAAAGACTTCAATGAAATATAACAAAATAGTCAATACATCTATGAGTCTAAGTCCTAGCTTAACATCTTTGGCCTAATAAAAATACAGTGGATTGCGGTGTCCGTGTGGTGTAGAAATTATACGCTACTTTATTTGTATAGTTTACATTATTTTCTCATACCTAAGTCCCTAGTAATTTACAGTCAGTGATGTTGATGACGTAATATGATCTGATCGTTATGATCGTTGTTATAAAACTGACGTTTGCTGCTCATATGTATAACTTTCTAAAATGGTCACGTGATCATAACAAACCAATGAAATATTGTCCTTTCTGGAGCAATTAAGAACTACTTTACATACATTTTGTGTAAAACAAAGAAAGTAACATCGCTAAAAATGTCCTTTCTACATGTAAGTAGGGGGCTATAAATTCTATTCGATATACATAATAAAATAAGTTCAACAAACAATCGGTAATAAAACGGACACACACAATCCATTGCGTAGTAATACCGAACAATAATGCAAAAACATAATTTTAACGCTACACATTCAAGTTCCAAAACCTTTCGTCAAATAAAGCATAATCAAATGACACTACTGCTATAAAAGTATAATATGTACGTACCAATGATAAACATTTGATGACACAGACAGTCTTATTTTGATCGTATTAACTGTAAAACAACAATGTTTTGGAGAGAACTAATATAGGCCCTTGGCCTGCTGTTCAATCCATATTCATATTATACACTTTGTATATTATGAATAAAATACTTCTTAAACTAAAACAGCTATATTTATGTCACATGACTATTTTCTTCGTAAGAAAGATGGCAAGAGCCCAATTTACAACATATGTGATAATGCTGAAATACGTAAGTAAATTACAGTCGTAATATAGTAAATAAAGATGAAAATCTGACATTCAACATCTTAGTATCACTGCCCCTTACTGCCTGTTAAACAATATCTCACTAGATCGTCTAGTAACACAAAAACAACATTTGTTTACATAACGAGTCGAAGTGCATTGTGTATTACATCAATAATTTAAGTAAATGATAAGATAATGAAATAACATGAACAATTAAACATTAAAAAAAAAACAACAAACAAACACTCCAACTTGTTGTTAATATGCAAAATTCTGAAGTCCAACCCCATGCATATAACAATATAACTCGTTATGTACATATTTCGGAATATTTTCCAAAAGTACGTCAAAAGGAACCCTCAGGTAAACTATTTCCTTGGTGTTTTTAGATCAAATACAGTGCATATATATGCTATAGATAACTTAGTTTTAACGGTTTAAGGAGGTGAATATCGGAATTATGAACTGCTTCAAAAGATGGCAAACGTCCAAGTTTAAACTTAGGACCTAAGTAACCTTGTATTTGCAGACGCTGAATATGAAACATAAAGATCTGCTGCATATTTAGATAGTTTACGAGAAAAAGACATTAATTGTTACCTTACACCAAAACTTCATGATAAACTTGATGACTTCCACTTTCGTTTCCTCAACTTCCTTATTTATTTTTGTAGCAATATATACTCTTATCTCTGCACATTGGGCTTATGTCTCACAACTGATTCGATACATAAGTGTATGCTCTACCTACGATCAATTTTCAAAACAAAATATGCTATAAACCAACAAGTTTCTGAAACAAAGATATTAACAGTCTCATTTAAAGTCAACATTTGGCAAGTTCTAAGGTCAATATAATGACCTTGTCAGCAGATACATGAATAGGATATAAAACTTTGCCATCAGTTAACTAAATGAGGACAAAAAGTTTAGTGAAAGGTATCAGCATGACAGCGGTCTATCCTGTGAATCCATCATTAGGTCTAATGCTCATAGTTTTCATACTAAGTGTTAGTTCATTATTTTAACACCGGATTGACCACGGATTTTTCCGCTATTACCCGATCATGACAAGGAACACATGAGGGGGGATGGGGGTGGTGATGTTGAGAGTGACACCTTTGACACTTATAAACATTAGTTTACTTTGTTCACTTAAAACCAAGGTGCAAAGAAACGTTTTCTAATCAAATAATGCATTTTCATTGTTAAATCATAAAAATCACCATGAACTATCTAAAACGCCTAGGTGCCAAGCGGAAAGGAATTACAAAAATCACTGTTTAGTACTCCTTCACCTTTTATAACTGCTATATGCTTAAATTGGTTGAAATTTGTTAAGGACTTCAGAGAAGAATCTGAAAATGCTCAAAGGTTAACAGTGTACTACAGACGTATGACGAACGACGTGCGGCAATGGATAAACATGGCTAGTCGATGGCTCAGATGAGTGACTCATGTGCCGTAAAGGAGCATCGACACAATTTAAGCTAAAATTTTCAAATTTATTTTCTATTTTTACAAATATTTAAGTCAGGTTTCTCAAATGAGTTAGGTCATCAAAATTTTGAATTTCAGTTGTCGAGATACAAGACAGATTTAGAGCTCCAAACATTTAATTAGTAAAGAGGGTCATTGTCATGTTTTTGTTTACATATAAGGTTAATATACAAATTTATACTTGTTCAAAGCAGACGATTTCAATAAAGAAGCTAATTCTAAATACAATTAGACAGTTTCTAGTGATTTGCTAAATTTCATTTTGCTATTACATTGTAATATGATATTTTATATATGTAAACAAACACAAGGCACGGGCCTTGTTTACATTATGAAGAACTTAAAGTTCGGCATCTCGTTTGTTAATCAACAAATGATGTTACAATTCTTACT
>PRKT01002288.1:0-27171 GCA_003671525.1 Saccostrea glomerata | reverse complement strand
GGGTCTCTTGATTTAGTAGCTGTCGAAATACGTCTACATGTTTAGTATCAAGTGATCCGAAGTCTAAGTCTGTTGAGTTCTTTATATTGCCGTCTGTTAGAACTGAGAAAGCATGGGACCCAAATAAGCTTATTACAACAAACGAAAAACACGACAAACGCTTCATGTTTGAAACTGAAGAAAACTGCGTGCTTTTTACTTTATAAACCTCATTGGAATCTAAAAATATTTTCTCCCTCGATCATTTAAGCTCACCAGTGTCAATTAAATCTCCTCACCAGTGTCAGTTTAAATCCTATGTCTAAAATCAAACTCGCTGCATACCAAAGGGTCTTACCCCAAAGGTTCGCAGGATTTGATCACGTGACCAAGAAAGTTGTTTTTTTTTATTTCTTAACTAAAAATTAATTCATTGTTGTTATTCTCGCGAGAACGTAGCTTCAACAACCGATGCGTTGTAGGACCAGAAGTTTCTGCGGAAAATGTCGTCTGAATCAATGTATTAGTCTAAATTTTCTCTTCGCCCAGGAGTTGTCGTTAGAGCTTCCAATGCTTTGTGTCGCTCACTACCCTCGCCAATAATTTAAATGCTATAAATGTCCATTTTAGCTTTGAGGGGTTGGGTATTTGTATTTCTATCCGATTGTCAGATTCTATCGGATTCGCAGTCATACTATCCCTTTTTGGATGAACTAAATGCTTATAGCAAATAAATAACTGACCACTCTTAGAGTTAGTCATTTTTAATGATTGATTGATTGTATATATAATTGTTTAACGTTCCTCTCGAGATTTTTTGACAGCACCTATTGCGACACGGGACTTTGCCTTATTCAATGTCATCCGAAGTACCGGTCTCCACGTCCCTTATTGGGATTCGAGCCCGCGACGTAAGGATTGACTCCTTACTTCGCGACTCTAGAGCAGATGCGCCACCATTTTTCATGAAGTTAAAAGCAGGCGAGACATGCGTTCCTTGGAACACTCTATTTATAAGGACCTTTTGTTTAAAACTAAATGTGTACATCTTATGATGGTACCTGTTTTTCATCAGGTTCTAAAATTGCAGCCCTTGAGCCTTCAATCATTTTGGGGTTTTTTTTGCATTTCTACAAAAACCTTTTCAGAAGGAGCATAGAAAGAAAGAACCCAGTCTTCTTTTTCGACACTGTAATCTTTAAAAAAATCCCCAAAATTCTATCGATTTGAAATGTTTACATGATTATTTCACAAAGTCTTCTTTCAAAAGGACGGTAAATAAGTAAGAATTGGTATCTTCTAAAGAGAACTCTTATCCTTATGACACAAACATTACAGCAACGTTAACTGTTTACAAATGGTTCTCATTGATAATATCTTGAGAATACTGGAAGACGGTAGGTTACAGAACGTATGCTTTGGATTTAAGACAGCTGTATTCTCTTAACACAAATTTCTGTTAAAATATAATATCACCACAGCAAAATAATATACAAATTTAAGTTCTCTGATTGGGAAAAGTCGCACAGATAAACCAGATAGTTGTAGATACAAGCGTTGTAGAACCCTCGATTTACGACTTTATATGCATTTCTCTCTTAATAAAGCGTTTCAATGTGATTCTTTGCACTTGCTTTGTCAATTATTTTCTTATCTGAAATCCAGGCCCATCGTTGTTTTCAAGCCTTTGCTTAGACCCGTGTATCTAGAGAAATTTAGGACGATATGGTCCACCTTCAGGGTTGCCATTCCTTGACGATTTGGAACTATGAATAGTAAGATAAGCTGAAAATGTTGATACAGTAATACTCGGTTATAGCAGTGTCCAGGGAACCTGTGGATTTAATTCGCTATATCCGTAATTCGTTATATCAATATAACAAATTCGTATAACTATATGTAGCGAAATGACAATATACACATTTTCCTTCAAGAATTTGTAACTAATTATAATATGTTAGGGAAGCAATTATTACAAACATACCTTGGATAAATAAGGTTCTATTATGAATTGAAATTTTTAATTACAAATAATTAGTAAAAATAAAGTAAGTTTAAAATAACAATTTTTTTTAGATCTTTGAAAATTCGGTATAAAAGATGTAAATTACATTATTTTTTTAACCTAATTGATTGATTTTATACATATGTTGTTTAACGTCCCTTTCGAGAATTTTTCACTCATATGGAGACGCCACCACTTGCGGGTAAAGAGCTGCAAATTTTTTGAAAGGTTTTGAAAAAATATATATAAATCAATGATATTTTTTTATTCTTTTTATGAGCCACTATTCCTGCCGAATCGCCATCTAAAGCGTCCCCTTTCTTTTCGAACATCGCTATCACCGCTTTCTGATGCTTTATAAAGTCCGTAAGTTGCCACAGCTGGAGACGGAGTATATTTCCAAAAACGTGGACATTCAAAACATCTGCTAAACGTCACCGCTGATGGCTATCTCATTCTCACGGAAACGCATGAGGATTCCCACAAGGCTGTTTGTTAAGTCTGGTGCAGACATCAACACGTTGTTAAATCAAATGTTCTTGTACACAGCAGATGAGTAAAAAAAATCATCGAATTCGATTCGGATTTTTAGAATTGTACATCCTAAAAAGAGGTAAATACAATCATTCCCCAGGTATGTCGGATGGAGCAACTTCGGCTGTCCCGCTTTCAAATACTTTCGACATGAATGCAAAAAAATGTTCTCTTTTGTGAGAATCTCTCTGTAGACTCGTGTTAAGGATCGGAACACGTTTCCAGGCCTGTGAATAATTGTTTGGCATCTCCAGTTAAGAATCTTTAAAAGGGAGTGGTGCAGACCAGTAACCTTCAGAACCCTTATGAAACTCTTCATCCATGAGAGTGAGAAATGTGCGGTCCTCAACAGACAGTCCAATCTTGTTGTCAAATGGTGTCCATAAGAATAAGCTGTCAACATTGTTCTTGACACTGATGTTATTCTGACACAGTGGGAAGGTGGTACACCGTCCATTATTGAAAATATGCGTTTTGTTTACATTCACTTCCATTGAGGGATGAACTTTACCAATACAAACTTCACCAACGATAACCCATCCTAATGATAGGAGTTGGGCAAAAGGTTGACCTTTGCTTCCAGTTATACATGTATCATGCACATGATGTACATCAGGTAAGTCACGCCCAATAAGGAGCTCAACATTAACTGTACAATCAATGGGTGGTAAGATCAATGCAATGCGTTGTAGATGAAGAAATAAGTAAGCAACATCTGAAGTAAGTATTTCAAGGGAATCATGTGGAATTGCATCACATTCAATGACTTCAGGTCCATCTACAGATTTCACACACAATCCGTTCAAACGGCGTCCATTGACTGTAGATACACCAGAGCATGAGGTAAATGTGTAGAACTTACAATCTCCCGAAACACCAATTTGATCAAGTTAGGAGACACTAAAGTACTGTTGCTTTGGTCATCAATTGTAGCATATGCACGAATTGTTTTCTGTGGGTTGAAAGCTGAAAACACATCCACCAGAACTATTTCCAACATGAACGTCCGCCAGCAGAATTTCCACAGACCTGAGTACAACAAACGTTCACCGTTTCACCACTATCATTTTCTGGAAATCACTCCCCGCCATTGTCCAAAGTAGTTTTGACTGCAGCTACCGTCTTGTGTGACAGAGGTTTTTGGGAATGACGATATATATACATGTACATCGCAGTGACATGACGAGAATTACCACATATCTATCTCGCATTTAATATCTGTCGTACAGTTTTTAGTCATATGACTCTGCAAAGCACAACACCGGAAACACAAGTTCTTCTCACGTAGAATCCTTTGTCGCTCTTGTAGTGATTTTCTTTCGAAGACATTCATTCATTGTATGTCCAGCGTTGTGTATGGGGCAATGAGTTGGTGGTGCTGGTGAGGAAATGTCAGCTTTACGACAGGTGACATTGTTAGTAGGTCTAGGTTTGCTGTATGTGACCTGTGGGTTAGCGGACTGTTGACAATTAAGTCCTGTATCATTACGCATGTCACATATTTCACGGATGAAATTGACGAAGAATGACAAAGAGGGAAATGGTACACAGTTCCGTTTCTTATTACCACTTGAGTAGTCCACTTGTCATGTAGAGATGCTGGTAGCTTGCTAACTATCGGTAGAACTCCAGTTAAAGAGTTGAAGTAGCTCAGAAGAAGGTTGTACTGTCGATTTGTCATATCGCATTCAATCTCTGTAAAAATGTCGACTAGATCGTATAATTTGGCATGATCTCTATTAGCGAGGTTTGGAAACAAATAAACTTTCTTTTTTAGAGTGTGTTCCACCATTTCTGGTCTCCCATACCAATCACGTAGCCTATCCCAGATGCGTTTCATTCCTAGACTTGGGTCATGGGTATTTGCAGATCGTAGTGTACGTGCAAACTTTGATGATTCGGGACCCAGCCACTTCACGAGCAAATCCATTTCCTAGAATGGTGTAACTCCAAGTTCTGATTGATTGATTGATTGATTGTATACTGTTTAACGTCTCTCTCCCGAATATTTCAATGATATGGAGACGTCACTATTGCCGGTGAAGGGCTGCAAATTTAGGCCTATGCTCGGCACTTACGGCTTTGGAACAGGGAGAGATCTTTATCGTGACTCACCTACTGTGACACGGGGCGTCAGTTTATACGGTCTCATCCGAAGGACCGCCCCATTTAGGCCTATGCTCGGCACTTACGGCCTTTGAGCAGGGAGGGATCTTTATCGTGCCACACCTGCTGTGACACGGGGCCTCGATTTTTACGGACTCATCCGAAGGACCGCCTATTTAGTCGCCTTTTACGACAAGCAAGGGGGTACTGAGGACCTATTCTGATCCCCACGGGGCAGAGTTCCGTACTTATGCTGCGGAATGAGGATGTACAAGAGTTGAAACTCTCCGGTTGATCATCGAAGTTTGTATATCTGGTTAGGAAAAAATCCTAACGTAACAGAAACTTGGAAAAGTCTGTTATGGCTGGCGTATTAGACATTTGAGGCCCAGGATTTGGAGGAATAAATAGTGGTGGTGGTGGATTTGGTGGCGCAGGATTTGATGTAATGAACATTTGCGACACAGAATTTGGTGGACTATACGAAGCTGAGGGTTCCAGTACAGAATTTGGATTGATTGACTGATTTTATATTGTTAAACGTCCCTCTCGAGTATTTTTCACTCATATTGAGACGCCACCACTTGCCGGTGGAGAGATACAAATTTTGTCCTATGCTCGGCACTCAGGGTCATTGAGCAGGGAGGGATCTTTTTCGTGCCGGCACCTACTGCGATACGGGACCTCGGTTTATACAGTCACAACCGAAGGACCTGTCTCCACGTCACACAGTGGGATTCGAACCCGCAACGTAAGGATTGACTCCTTACTTCGCGACTCTAGAGCAGACGCTCTAACCACTGCGCCACGCGGGCGACTACAGAATTTGGAGGAAAATACATAATTGGGGGTTGCAATACAGGAGGTTGGTAGGTACTCACAAGATTGTACACACTAATGGGTGGGTGGTGCATTATGTTTGATAACTGCTGTTCCAAGCTCGATTGTTGGACGTTATCAATTCCAGTATATGAAGAATTATGGTTCATTATGTAAACACTGATCAATTATTCTTTCGTAGAACTGGAAGATCTACATTTTCTTCTAACATACCTGCCTCTGTTGTGACAAATCGTTTCTCCTGTTGAACTATACTGATTTTGGTTTCATGATCCGTCTTTTCTTTCAAAAGTTAACTCTCCTTTTAATAAGTTCTAGTTTGGCCTTTTCCGTTTGTGCTTTAGCTCTCTGGAAACTGCTAGAACTCGATAATGGGATAATGTTTCCAGTAAATCAAACTTTGTTCCATCCAGTTCATTACTTGTTTTCTTGACTATAGAGAAACACTTATTCACAAAGAAATAAAATTCTTTCAAGATATTGCGAGCTCTTCTGTGTTTTGAGAATCAAGGTATTTCTTGTAGTCTTCTGATACAATGCAGAATTCCTTAAATTTCACATTGAGAGAGCGTTCTACTTGCCCTATTTTTTAAAGTCATTTTACACGAACCTGGCGTTACCAGGACATCCTCTACCTCGTTCTAAGCTTTGTCAACTTTCCCCTTCAGTAATGACTAGATGCTATGGCGTAAAAGAAGTCGAATATGAGTTATCGTTCATATAACGAGTTATCGTTCATAAGATGCGTAATACGTCATCACCAGAGACCTATTCACTCGTACATGGAATATTCCACGTGTTAAAATAAACAGAAATAAAATAAATATTCTTTAATCATATTTATTCGATTGGTAATTAATATTTATTTCATATGTAATTTACAATGGGGTTATTATATATAAATCCGTATGCCGAAAAATGGAAATATCATTATATATAAACAATTTATCAATATAAATTAATCATCAAACATGGATTAATTATAAATAATCGTGGATTGATTTTAATGAAAAATAAAAGGAATTGAGGTATAGTACTTGATATATTTTCTTTCTATATATTTATTTGTATTTCGGTTAATGCAGTTTGGTTGTTATGTGTATTGCGAATGGAGAATGCACAGAGGGGGGGGGGGGGGGGGGGGGGGGGGGGGGGGTATTACCTACTGGAGACAGGCATCTATCGTTAAATGTGGTCATGTAAGAAACGAAAACCAAACGTGTTTAAATGCTGCCTTAGGATCCTTGCTCCAATTTTTCACTCATGGGAACACTAACAATTGCCGTTAGGGACCTTTTTCGTGCCAGCACCAACAGCGACAGGGAGGGGTGGAGCGGTTGTTTATCACTCATGGGAACACTAACAATTGCCGTTAGGGACCTTTTTCGTGCCAGCACCAACAGCGACAGGGAGGGGTGGAGCGGTTGTTTGTCAGAGTTAAGGAGCCCACAACCACACTAAAATTATTGAATTATTCAATCTTATGCATATATTGTAAAGAAAAGGGGGCCTTGGTCCCCTGCACAGTGAGGGACGTTTTTCGTGCCAGCACCAACTGCGACAAGGGACTTCGGTTTATACGGTCTCATTGGAGGACCGGTCTCCGCGTCCTTCAGAGGGATTCAAACCTGCAACACAAGGATTATCTCCTTAATCCGCGACTTCAAAGTAGACTTTCTTACTGCTATTTCACACGGCGACGCAGATTTCAGTGGCGAATCCAGGAATCTTGAAAAGGGAAAAGGGGGTGGGGTGCTGTTGTTAATCAGAGTTAAGAGTTTGTCAGTGTTAAAATATACAGAAATATAATGATAATTTTTGATAATATTTATTCGATTGGTAAAAGACATTTTATTGAAAATTATTGAATTATTAAATCATATGTATATATTCGACAGAAAAGTGGGCCGGGGTGGGGGAGGGGGTGGGGAGGCACTACCTGTAAACTAATCCGCCAGTGTAATTGAATGACTATTATACTGAGGTTGTGAGATAGAAATAATTATTTTCTTATTTTAATTAGAAACTTATACCTATACAACAACCACTAATAAGAAATCTGGTATTGTTTCACATGAATATCCAGGTTAGCGATAAGACTTAATTTCTCACAAAACTCAAGTTTTTTTTCCCCCGAGACATATCCTAACGCAATAGATCAAGGGATACGTAAATCTACAAATCCTACATTTTTCGCTATTCGGCAGTTACTACTTTTCTGGGTCTGGTATACCTGGTATTTCACACTAGGTAATTCGAATTTTTTTTATGAGATCCAAAGTACAAACATATGACATAATGCTTACTTTATTAATATTTCTTCACTTATTAGGGCAGTGATGTTTGCATAATACTTGTTGTAAAAAAATGTTTTAAAAATTAAAAAAAAAAATTAGTACAACTAATTATAAAGTCCAAATTACTAGATTTCACGTCTTATCTAATGACCATGTATTGAAGGGCAGCCCCGCGAGAATTCCGAAGAATTAAAGTTATAATTTATAGCGACCATTTTACGTACCTAATAAATGAATGGTCTGCTAGTTTAAATCTTGATAGAATTTTGAAGATGGTTTCAAATAATGCTTCATCGAGAATTGTACAAAACTTTGATTTTTGTCCAATTAATTGCACCTTGAATTTTACATTAATTGAAGTTCTATGGGCTGCACATGTTTTTATTTAAGATATTGTAAAAAGTTATTTGATTTTCAAACAAATATCTTTGTAAATATTTGAATAAACTATATCTTTATTAAGTTATATAAAAAAAAATGACTCCTTTACCGCAGACACTTTGAGAAATAATAAAATTTCTTCTTTTCATCAAATGCAGATAACTCTTCATAAACGCTTAAGGTGCAATGTCACACCAACTTTTTTTTATATAGATCTTTGAGTCATCCTTTTTAAACAATGGTTTCAGCACTGAAAGGCTGATATTAGCTCTTGATTATTTATATTAATTTTTTGGAGTTTGACCCATTTGTCATGAAAATTTTAAACTTATACTTTGGCCATATCTTTTGAACAGTAGATGCCAAGACATTTATACTTCACATATGTAATCTTTTTTGAAAGACCTTTCATTGGATACCAACAACCTTGATCCTTTGACCTTGACCTTGTAGATTTCCGCACTTGTGAAGAAACTTTAACCTTGGCTATAACTTTTGAACAGTACGGGATAGGACGTTCATACTTCAAATACATGATCCTTGTGAGAAGTTTCTTCATTGGATACCAAGAACATTGACCCTTTGACCTTTGAGATTAAGCTATTTTAAAAAAGAAAACCTTGACCATAACTTTTAAAGTATTATGGCTAGTGCTTTCATACTTAACATATTTAATGCTTGTGAGAAGTTACTTCATTGGATACCAAGAACATTGACCTACTTTTTAAAAAAAATAACCTTGGTCATAACTTTTGACCGGTTAGGGCTAGGGCTTTCATACTCTATATAAGAATTCTATGTGGCAAGACCTTTCATTTTGATACCAATTACATTGACATTTTGGCCTTGACCTTAGAGATTGTTGTACTTATTAAAAAATACTTTAACATTTGCTTACTTTCAAATTTCACAATTGTTTTCCATTGAGAATACCTTACTTTTGGTACCTATTAATTAAATTTGCATTTAAGAAAAGTTTATTCTTTGCTATGTTGCCATACATCAGTGTTACACAAACACATCTTGTTTTTTAGGTATTCATATGATGCATTCATTTACAGCAAATTGTTTTAAAAGAAATCATCTAATTTGAATGTAAATAATCATAATCCTACATGTCATTCATTGCTGCTGATTTATTTAAGATTGAAATTATTACCATGATCTTAAAAGGGTTTTCCTACCTACCTGTAGCTTGTACAAGCTAATTATTCGACATCGAACTCTGCAACTTCTTCCCTATTTACGGAGATTTAAAAATTAAGTATAACCTGAAGATATTTCCCAGATCTCAGAGCTCTTCTCACCTACCTGTACCTTGTACCAGATAAGAACGCGGCAAAATATTCGTCATATTCCTACCTGTGTTTCATAGATGCTGATTTATTTTATACTAACATTATTACCATGATCTTACTAGACAACTCCTTACCTGTTATGGAGATTCAAAAGATAGATTTAACCTGAAGATATGTCCCTGATCTCAAAGCTTTCTCTCACCTACCTGTACCTTGTACAAGATTAGAATACAGTAAAATATTTGTCATAATCCTACCTGTCATTCATACTTGCTGATTTATTTTATGCTGAAATTCATACCCAGGTCGTACTAGACAACTCCTTACCTGTTATGGAGAATGAAAAGATAGGTTTAACATGAAAATATGTCCCTTATCTCAGAGCTATCTCTCACCTACCTGTACCTTGTACCAGATAAGAATACGACAAAATTTTCGCCATATTCTAACCCGTGTTTCATAGATGCTGATTTATTTTATACTGACATTGTTACCATGATCTTACTAAACCACTCCTTATCTTTTATAGAGATTCAAAAAATATGTTTAACATGAAGATATGTCCCTGATCTCAGAGCTTTTTCTTACCTACTTGTACCTTGTACTAGATAAGAATACGGCCAAAATATTCGTCATGATCCTACCTGTCTTCATAGATGCTGATTTATTTTATACTGAATTTCTCACCCTGATCTTACTAGGCAACTCCTCACCTTTTATGGGTATTTAAAAGATAGGTTTAACATGAAGATATGTCCCTGATCTCAGAGCTTTCTCTCATATCACCTACCTGTACCTTGTATCAGATAAGATAAGGGCAAACTATTTGTCATATTCCTATCTGTCATTCATAGTTGCTGATTTATTTTATGCAGAAATTCTTACCCTGGTCTTACTAGACAACTCCTTACCTGTTATGGAGATTCAAAAGATAGGTTGAACTTGAAGATATGTCCCTTATCTCAGAGCTTTCTCTCACCTACCTGTACCTTGAACCAGATAAGAATACGGCAAAATATTCGTCATATTCCTACCTGTCATTCATAGATGCTGATTTATTTTATACTGAAATTCTTACCCTGGTGTTACTAGGCAACTCCTTGTTATGTTATGGATATTCAAAAGATAGTTTAACATGAAGATATGGCCCTTATCTCAGAGCTTTCTCTCTCCTACCTGTACCTTGTACCACATAAGAATACGGCCAATATATTTGTCATATTCCTACCTGTCATTCATAGTTGCTGATTTATTTTATGCTAAAATTCTTACACTGGTCTTACTAGGCAACTCCTTACCTGTTATGGAGAATGAAAAGATAGATTTAACATGAAGACATGTCCCTTATCTCAGAGCTTTCTCTCACCTACCTGTATCTTGTACCAGATAAGAATACGACAAAATATTCGTCATATTCCTTCCTGTCTTTCATAGATGCTGAGGAATTTCATGCTGAAATTCTTACTCCGGTCTTACTAGGCTACTCCTTACCTGTTATGTTGATTCAAAAGATATGTTTCACATGAAGATATGTCCCTTATCTCAGAGCTTTCTCCCACCTTCATGTACCTTGTACCAGATAATAATACGGCAACATATTTTTCATATCCCTACCTGTCTTTCATAGATGTTGAAAACTTATACTGAAATTCTTACCCTGGTCTTACTAGGCAACTCCTTGCCTGAATTTACCTTTTCATTTTTTAATTGTTTTAATTATTATTAAATTAAATAACTTCTTTATTTATTAGGAAATTTATTTGTCTGTTTATTTATGAATACATCCTTTTCTTCATAAATTAATTATTTTAATGAGTAATTAATTTTTCCATTTATTAATTAATTAATTATGGTTTTTGCATTATTTTTAATGATTAAGTAAATGTTTGATTTAAAGATGAATAATTTATTTATTTATTTATCATATTTATTGCTTTTTTTATTATTCTTTTAAGATTGATTAAATAATTTATTCATCATTTTAGTTATCTTTTTGTTTATTTTGCTACTTTCTTATCTTTTGTTTAATTTATTAATTATGTATTGATTTATTATTTATTATTTTTTTTATTTATTTCTTCATTCCTTCATTTTTACTTTTTTTTGTTTTAGACAGGTTCTGTTTATATATTGCTAGGGTTTATGTTCCCATCACCAGGGTTTGTATACCCATCACCAAGGTCTATATACCCATCACCAGGGTGAATATTACCTATCACCAGGGTTTGTATTCCCTTCACCAGAGTCTGTATACCTATCACAAGGGTTTGTATACCCATCATTAGGGTCTGTATACCCATCATCAGGGTCTGTATTACCAATCACCTGGGTCGGTATACCCATCACCAGGCTATGTATTACCCATCACCAGGCTATGTATTACCCATCACCAGGTTCTGTATTACCCATCACCAGGGTTTGTATACCCATCACCAGGGTCTGTATACCCATCACCAGGGTCTGTATTACCCATCACCAGGGTCGGTATACCCATCACCTGGGTCTGCATAACCTATAACCAGGGTCTGCATAACCCATCACCAGGGTCTGTATACCCCTCAACAGGGTATGTGTTATACCCATCACCAGGGTCTGTATACCGATGACTTTTTTCTCGTTATGAACAAGGGTCTATCACCAACATTCTGTATTTACATGGGTTTGGTTTTGATATCACCAAGAGTATGTGCATCGCAGAGGGTCCGTCAATCATCAAGGGTCTCAGTATCAACAAGGGTCAATGACTCTATGTATCACGCAGAGTCTTTATCACTAAGGTCTTGTGTATCACTAATATTACGGTATCACCAAGGGTATGTGTATCATTAAGGGTCTGTGTGCTACCAACAAAAGTGTCTATCACCAACAATCTATGTATCAGTAAGGGTCTATGTATCACCAAGGGTATATTTATTACCAAGGGTATGTGCATCATAAAGTGTCTGTCAATAACCAGGGGTCTGTGTTTCAACAAGGGTTTCTATCACCAGGGGTACTGTATGTGTATCACCAAGGGTCCATGTAACATCAAGGGCCTATTCATCACCTATTCAATGTATCTCCAAGGGTCTATGTATCACCATGATTATGTGTATCGTCAAGATTATGCGTATCACCAAGGGTAAATGTATCTCCAAAGGTCTATGTATCACCAAGATTATGTGTATCACCAAGGGTATTTGTATCATAAAGGGTCTGTGTTCTACCAGGGGTCTATATATCACAAGTGGTCTATGTATTGTCAAGGGTCTTTTTATCACCAAGGGTATATGTATTACCTAGGGTCTGTGTATCACGAAGTGTCGGTGTATTAGCTAGGGTCTGTGTATCACCAAAGGTATGTGTATCACCTAGGGTATGGGTGTCCCCTAAGGTCTATGTATCACCAGTGGTCTTTGTATCACCAAAGGTCTGTGTAAGGCCGAATTCTTATGTAGTACAAGGTACAGGTAGGTGAGAGTTAGCTCTGAGATCAGGGACATATCTTCATGTTAAACCTATCTTTTAAATATCCATAACAGGTAAGGAGTTGCCTAGCAAGATCAGGGTGAGAAATTCAGCATAAAATACATCAACATCTATGAAAGCCAGGTAGGAATATGACGAATATTTTGGCCGAATTCTTATCTAGTACAAGGTACAGGTAGGTGAGAGAAAGCTCTGAGATCAGGGACATATCTTCATGTTTAACCTATCTTTTTAATCTCCATAACAGGTAAGAAGTTGCCTAGTAAGACCAGGGTAAGAATTTCGGTATAAAATAAATCAGCAACTATGAAAGACGGGTAAGAATATGACGAATATTTTGTCGTATTCTTATCTGATACAAGGTACAGGTAGGTGAGAGAAAGCTCTGAGATCAGGGACATATCTTCATGTTAAACTTATCTTTTGAATCTCCATTTCAGTTTGAATGACAGGTAGGAATATGACGAATATTTTGGACGTATTCTTATCTAATACAAGGTACAGGTAGGTGAGAGGATGCTCTGAGATCAGGGACATATCTTTATGTTAAACCTATTTCTTTGAATCTCTATAACAGGTAAGAAGTTGCCTAATAAGACCAGGGTAAGAATTTCATCATAAAATAAATCAGTAACTATGAATGACAGGTAAGATTATTACAAATATTTTACTGTATTCTTATCTGGTACAAGGTACAGGTAGGTGAGAGAAAGCTCTGAGATCAGGGACATATGTTCATGTTAAACCTATTTTTTGAATCTCCATAAAAGGTTAACAGTTGCCTAGTAAGATCAAGGTCAGAATTTCAGTATAGAATAAATCACCATCTATGAAAGACAGGTAGGAATATGACGAATATTTCGTCGTATTCTTATCTGGTAGAAGGTACAGGTTGGTGAGAGAAAGCTCTGAGATCAGGAATATATCTTCAGATTAAACCTATCTTTTGAATCTCCATAACAGGTTAGAAGTTGCCTAGTACGAGCAAGGTAAGAATTTCGGTATAAAATAAATCAGCATCTATGAAAGACGGGTAAGAATATGACGAATATTTTGTCCTATTCTTATCTGATACAAGGTACAGGTAGGTGAGAGAAAGCTCTGATATCAGGGACATATCTTCATGTTAAACTTATCTTTTGAATCTCCATAACAGGTAAGGAGTTGTCTAGAAAGACCAGGGTAAGAATTTCTGCATAAAATAGATCAGCAACTATGAATGACAGGTAGGAATATGACAAATATTTTGCCGTAATCTTATCTGATACAAGGTACAGGTAGGTGAGAGAAAGCTCTGAGATCAGGGACATATCTTCATGTTAAACCTATCTTTTGAATCTCATTAGCAGGTAAGGAGTTGCCTAGTAAGACCAGGGTAAGAATTTCAATATGAAATAAATCAGCAACTATGAATGACGGGTAGGACTATGACAAATATTTTACTGTATTCTAATCTGGTACAAGGTACAGGTAGGTGAGAGAAAGCTCTGAGATCAGGGACATATCTTCATGTTAAACCTATCTTTCGAATCTCCATAACAGGTGAGGAGTTGTTTAGTAAGATCATGGTCATAATGTCAGTATAAAATAATTCAGCATCTATGAAACACAGGTAGAAATATGACGAATATTTTGCCGCATTCTTATCTGGTACAAGGTACAGGTAAGTGAGAAGAGCTCTGAGATCTGGGAAATATCTTCAGGTTATACTTATTTTTTAAATCTCCGTAAAAGGGAAGAAGTTGCCGAGTTCGATGTCGAATTATTAGCTAGTACAAGCTACAGGTCATGATCATGGTAATAATTTCATTTTAAGATCATGGTAATAATTTCAATCTTAAATAAATCAGCAGCAATGAATGACATGTAAGATTATGATTATTTACATTCAAATTAGATGCTTTCTTTTAAAACAATTTGCTGTAAATGAATGCATCATATGAATACCATATAAACAAGATGTGTTTGTGTAACACTGATGTATGGCAACATAGCAAAGATTAAACTTTTCTTAAATGCAAATTTAATTAATAGGTACCAAAAGTAAGGTATTCTCCATGGAAAACAATTGTGAAATTTGAAAGTAAGCAAATGTTAATTTTTTTTTAATAAGTACAAAAATTCTAAGGTAAAGGCCAAAATGTCAATGTAATTGGTATCAAAATGAAAGCCTTAGCCCTAACCGGTCAGAAGTTATGACCAAGGTTATTTTTTTAAAAAGTAGGTCAAACTCCAACGCCAAGGTCAAAGGGTCAATGTTCTTGGTATCCAATGAAGTAACTTTTCACAATGATTAAAGATGTTAAGTATGAAAGCACTAGCCATAATATTTTAAAAGTTATGGTCAAGGTTTTCTTTTTTTAAGTAGGTCAATCTCAAAGGTCAAAGGGTCAAAGTTCTTGGTATCCAATGAAGTAACTTCTCACAAGGATCATGTATATGAAGTATGAAAGTCCTATCCCCTACCCTTCAAAAGTTATAGCCAAGGATAAAGTTTCTTTACAAGTGCGGAAATCTACAAGGTCAAGGTCAAAGGATCAAGGCTGTTGGTATCCAATGAAAGGTCTTTCAAAAAAGATTACATATGTGAAGTATAAATGTCTTGACATCTACCGTTCAAAAGATATGGCCAAAGTAAAAGTTTAAAATTTTCATGACAAATGGGTCAAACTCCAAAAAATTAATATAAATAATCAAGAGCTAATATCAGCCTTTCAGTGCTGAAACCATTGTTTAAAAAGGATGACTCAAAGATCTATAAAATAAAAAGTTGGTGTGACATTCCACCTTAAACGTTGATGAAGAGTTATCTGCATTTGATGAGAAGAAGAAAATTTATTATTTCTCAAAGTGTCTGCGGTAAAGTAGTCATTTTTTTTAGTATATAACTTAATAAAGATATAGTTTATTCAAATATTTACAAAGATATTTGTTTGAAAATCAAATAACTTTTTAAAATATCTTAAATAAAACATGTGCAGCCCATAGAACTTCAATTAATGTAAAATTCAAGGTGCAATTAATTGGACAAAAATCAAAGTTTTGTACAATTCTCAGTGAAGCATTATTTGATACCATCTTCAAAATTCTATCAAGATTAAAACTATCAGACCATTCATTTATTAGGTACGTAAAATGGTCGCTATACATTATAACTTAAATGCTTCGGAATTCTCGCGGGGCTGCCCTCCAATATATGGTCATTAGATAAGAAGTGAAATTTAGTGATTTGGACTTTATAATTAGTTTTATTAATTTTTTTTATTTTTAAAACATATTTTACAACAAGTATTATACAAACATCACTGCCCTAAGTGGAGAAATATTAATAAAGTAAGCACAATGTCATATGTTTGTAGTTTGGATCACATGAAAAAAAAATTCACTCGAATTACCTAGTGTGAAATACCAGGTATACCAGACCCAGAAAAGTAGTAACTGCCGATTAGCAAAAAATGTAGGTTTTGTAGATTTACGTATCCCTTGCTCTATTGCGTTAGGATATGCCTAGGGGGGAAAAAACTTGAGTTTTGTGAGAAATTAAGTCTTATCGCTAACCTGGATATTCATGTGAAACAATACCAGATTTCTTATTAGCGGTTGTTGTATAGGTATAAGTTTCTAATTAAAATAAGAAAATAATTATTTCTATCTTACAACCTCAGTATAATAGTCATTCAATTACACTGGCGGATTAGTTTACAGGTAGTGCACCCCCTCCCCCACCCCGGCCAACTTTTCTGTCGAATGTATACATATGATTTAATAATTCAATAATTTTTAATAAAATGTAATTTACCAATCGAATAAATA
The DNA here is from genome assembly GCA_003671525.1 of Saccostrea glomerata. Taxonomy (NCBI): domain Eukaryota; kingdom Metazoa; phylum Mollusca; class Bivalvia; order Ostreida; family Ostreidae; genus Saccostrea; species Saccostrea glomerata. The sequence goes on along the minus strand of PRKT01002288.1, from coordinate 10,450 downwards.
TTATCAAAAAATATTTATTATATTTCTGTATATTTTAACACTGACAAACACTCAACTGACTTTTACCCAGGAGAAAAATGATCCAAAAATATATAGAAAACCTCCGATTCATTCTTCACTTATTAATTATGATGTTAAGTTTGTAGGTTACAAATTATTTCTAAAGATAGTTATCTCAATAATCTCATGCTTTGACCTTAAACATTGTCCTATTAAACTAAGTATGTAACTCCAACCATTCTATGTGTAGTAAGTATGAAGTCTATAGGATGATGAAGATATTCAAGATATTATTGCATCACAGATTCTTGGGCACCTGCATTTTAATGTGGGATACTATGGGACCTTTATCATATTTCAAGTTCTAAATTTAGAAATAGGGCACAATACACACATATACACAAATACAATATATTTACAATTCCAGGAAAGTAATGATTACATCAAATCTAGCATTTGGAAATCTGTGCAATTTCTAGGGGGTTGTAGAAATAAGATGAAAAATAAAAGGTTTAAATATATAATTCTCATACATAACAACCGTCTTCAATATGAATTGGTAAAAATAAAAGTCACATTTAGATACTTTGAAGTCCGTGAGAATTAGTTCTTAAAGAGCTCATGCTATCAGAAAATCATATTTTCAATACTTGATTTGACTAGATCTCAGTTTGATAAATGACAACATCTTATCCATAGCCAGTGTTTGACATTAAAAGATACAATCCTGAGTCCTTTCTTTGTCATCCTGTAAACCACAATCTATGATGGTACTGGTTAAATTTCATTAGAAATCATATTTATGTGCTTCTTAAATCCTCCATTCACTTCCTGTTTGATTTTCTTTGTTCAGTGTTCCAAACAAATGATATTCTGTTAGTCTTTGCATAATCTGAAAGACTTTCTCCATTCTGAGAGTAGAAATACATCATTTCAGAAACTCTCCAAAGAGAATCATTGAAAAGAATAAAATAATGTCTTGGTTGAAAAAATTGTTATGTAATATAAGCTTGATGCAATTCTAAATACAGTAAAACTCGGTTATAGCAAAGTCCTGGGGACCTGTGAATTTTCTTCGCTATATCCGTAATTCGTTATATCCGTATTGCGAATTCGTATAACCATATATAGCGAATTCGCAATACTTATGTTTTCCTTCAAGTATTATTACCAAATATGCTAGGATAGCAAATATTACAAAATATACCTTCGATAACTTAGGTTTTATTATGAATTGAATTTTATAAACAAATGCTAAAAGAAAAAAAAAGTCAATTCAATTCATCAAATTTTGAGATCTTTGAAACTTCGTTATAAAAGATGTAAATGTCATTATATTTAACCTCGACGGGACTCAAAATCAGTTCGCTATATCCGTAAATTCGTTATATCAGAGTTCGTTATAACCGTAAAATTTTACAAAGATTTGTTAAGAATTTTGCCGGGTACCCAGAAAAACTTCGCTATATCCGTGAATTCGCTATATCTGTGTTCGTACTAAACGAGTTTTACTGTATAGACAAAAGGGATATAAATACAAGGTGTAACACCAGATTTTGACTTTTCATATTAACCATGGGTAACGCCTCCAGTAAAGAAAAGAGTAAAGGAATGAGTAAAATTCAGTTTGGAAAGATAATTCTTACAGAGAAAGATGTAGACAGAGGTATACCAGTTAAAATAAAAAAGATGGCACTATTGAGATCATTTCTCAAGAAGAATATAACCAATTATGCCCAGGAAAGGGTGACCCTAATGTTGTCAGAGATTACATAGAAAGACCTTTGATTGCAGAAGAAGCCAATGAAGAATATAGCCATTTATAATCAAAAGAGGGGAAGAATTACTTGGATTACCCTGAAAGACCTTTGACTAGAGAAGAAGTCAAGTTTATAGATGATAAGAAAAAACAGTTGTCAGAAAAAAAAGATTGCTAAAAACACATGATGTTAAGCCCACAGAACCAGTGGAGAAGATACAAGGAATAATGGAGGAAGTCCAAAATGAACTCTTGGAAGACATTAGGGCTCATTATGAGAGTAACTTTCCAGTGTTTGTTTATTACAAAATTATGTATTCTGATAAAAAAGTTCTCATTCCTATTTTCTGTGACTTAGACCTTTTAAACTGACTTTTGGTCAAGATTGTGATATACACTCTGATTATCCTTAGTGTCAGATGTGAAGTCTCCATGTTGTTTACTTCAAAAGATTGGGCCAGGGTTTTTGTGATCAGACAAAGAGAAATAAACAATATGTAGACAGATCTGAGATCTTGGGAGCATACAAATTAAGTGATGTAAAGAAACAATACACTTGAGTTAATTACTAGCTTATTAAAAGAGAGAAAAAAAAACCTCATAGAAATGATATTGATACCTTATATGAATGAAGACTGCCATGCTCCAAGGTATATTTTTATAAACAGGGGAAGGTCCACAGCAGTCCTCATGCACTCATAGAAAGATCTTGGGTTGTAGAAACACCAGGAAACTTAAAGAATCCTAAAGAACTCTGGAGCTATCTAAACCATTTATCCTCAAAGCCAAAATATTTTCTTCCTACTCATATTAAGGAAAACGGATCAGACATTAACGATACACAAGGTATTGTCAATGTTTTTAATGAACACTTTACAAAAATTTCTAGCAACTTATTAAATGAATTACCAAAACGTAACTTTAAACCAGAAAAGTTAAAGGATTCACAAAGTCAAAACTTAATGATGAAAATGTATTTTGCTTACTTCCTATAAGACAAGACGAGGTCTTCTCAATGCTATGCACACTTGACATTAATAAATCGGCAGGTATAGATTTCATTGGTCCCCGCCTCTTAAGACTTTCTGCCGATATAATTTCTAAGCCTATAACTCATCTAATTAATACCAGCAGTACTAATGGCATCTTTCCTTTGCACCTGAAACAAGCTAAAGTCACCCCTATATATAAAAAGGGCGATAAAAATGATCCAAGTAATTACAGACCAATATCAATCTTACCGACTTTATCAAAAATTTTTGAAAAAACAAGAAGCATTGATGGATAGGAGAAAACATTTGTCAGAAAATGAATTGTTAAGGACGTAATTTTAAGCCCATATGACCATTGCAGAAGATACAGACATTAAGGAAGCAAGTGCAGACATTAAGGCTCATTGAGAGAGTGAGTTTCCAGTATTTGTTTATTACAAAATTATGTATTCTGTCACAATAATTACCATTTTTCATTTAAGCCTCAGTGGCTGCTTATTTTCACACAATAACACAGACTTTCATAGCCCTGGAGACTTCATGTAAATAACTGTATGGTCCTATGGATTTCAGTACTTACACTGATTTTCAACCATTTTTCTTCCAAGAAAGTTATGAACAGCTGAATCCTGGATCAGGCTAGATGTTATTTCACTGGATTATATAGTTGATATTACTATACTGAGTATAAACATGGTAAGTTTTACATATTTTTGTTTATACATTTTCTATGAAGGTCATCTTTGTATTTATTCATTATTACTGTGTTATATACCTTATGTTTATAACATTCATATAAACACTGCCATGTGCACGGTACCCTAAAATACACTGAGACTAAGAGATCCTCAAAATGCTCATAAATCCTTTTGCATGAGTTACGATATATTATCTCAAATAAACCTTTTGTTGGATCAGTATTCTGAATATTCTTAACTTACGAGGAGCCTTATATCTTATTTTAAAAAATCTAAATTCTGATACATGCTTTTGCAACAACTAAAGTGACATTTCTCTATGAACCTTTTATCACAGTGACCAAATGAAGGTTATGGAGATAATCACTCAGATCATATTATGTAAATGAATCTTTTCTATTAGATCTTTTTTTATGAAACATGCAGAATCTCTTGTTTTTTTTGTTACTTATACTTTTACATTGATTCTGGTGCAACAGTGGCCCAGTGAAAGTGGGAAAAACTCAGTCCGAGAATCTCTGTAAATTTATAAGTTCATGTGATGTATAATCGCATGTAACCCAGAGTGCATTTAATATTTCTATGAAAGGGCATTCCATGATCGAATTCAAATAAAAAATGTTTACTAAATTTTGATTAAATACAATTTGCTATGCTTTACAAGTCTGTCTTGTTTGTTTAAAAATAATTGATTCACTTCAGTGTAAAATGAGGTTTATTTTCTATCACGGAATATGTATGATTTTTCAGGACCAGCGGAGATGTTGTTTTACTTGATTATCTACTGGATAGACTAACTGGGTATAAAGAACTTTGGATATCTAGTAAGTTTGTCTTGTTTTTTGTTTTCATTTCCTATGAAGGTCATCTTTCCATTTCACCATTTAATTTCAATTACTGTGCAATACTTAATGTGATCTGATGTCTCTAACATTCAAATAAACATAGCCTTATTTAGCCTTAGATATACTAAGGGATCCTCAGAATGTTAATACAAGTAAGTTCTTTTGCATGAGTTATGATATATTATCTTAATATATCCTTATGTTACCTTCCCTTGAAATTCAGAGTTACTAAATGATGGGGAAAGAGATATTAAGAATGCAATAAGAGAAAAGTATGAATGTACATAAATTAATTCTATTTACATTTGTTTTCATTCTAAACATGTGTGATACGTCACACGTATAGTTTCATTTTCACTTTTGTTTCTTAGTAATGAGCTTTAAGAAAATGTAGGAAATATACATGTTTTACATGCTTGTAAATTTGTGTATTGTTTTTGTATACTAGTTATGTATGGACAGGTATTTAACAAAATTGAATCTTCTGTTAAGGTCTTGGTCATGCAGGAGAGAATTTTTCAGTGAAAGAGAGTGTTTTGTTTAACATAATGCATTGATACACAAATATATTTTCAAATTTCTAACAGGTTTCATTTTTGTTTATATGGAATGCTAAGTTCTGTTGACTTCAACTTTTTCTTACCAAAGACATACTAATAGTGTACTAAATGTACAGAAAAGCATGTGGAAAAGCATGTGGAAACCTGATGACTTTATCATTTCTGATTAAATCAAATTATGAGTTTCATCTCTTTATTCTCTTGAAAATAAAGGAACACTTTCAGTGATTTATTATAGTAAGAGTGGGAGATTTTATAACTTATTCTTTACAAATAAAAAAAAATCACTATGAGATCCTTAAAATGAAGTTTTATTGTAGCAGGAACACATTGACCTTTAACCTGAAAACTCAATAGAGGTGTTTAGATATTCATGGACAACAATGGTATAGCAAAAATTGGGCTGATCTTTGACCTGAAAATCAAAATTTATTAAGCTTGTTTAATGAAGCTATCCATGAAGTTTGATGAACATTAACCAAACTGTTGAATATAGCAGATATCCTTGTCACTTTGACCTTTTGACTAAAACCTTTATAAGGTCATTTATTTACCTTTGTGTAACTTGGATGATTATCTTGTATTATATATTGGATATATTAGTTGGACACGATTTAATCTGAGTAAAGGAGAAACCTGGAAAATCTTTTATTCCTTTGTATGAGCAAATTTTTTGATGTCATGCAGTTATTTTAACCAAAATATCAGGACAATCTGATGACTCTTAAATAAAAAGTTCTCATTATACTAGTCAGAAACCATTAGTCTACCTACCAAAGACAAAAAAATGAATGTCAACTCAACAAAGAAAGTAAAGTTCCTTTTCTTCAAAGAGTATGTTACTTTATGCCTATAAAGAAAAATATTTTAAAAATATTTCCTCCATTTATGACTGTATGGATTAAGAACTGTTCATATATAACTGAATCAATGTAATGTCATTCTAAATGTCATAGTGCCCATCATTCATAAAATGTACAAGTCTCAATCGTAATAGATGAATCCACATTTTTTTTTAATTTACATCACTTGGCAGGCAATAAACTCTTAATTCTCTGTTCATGTAATTTTCTGGTATGTACCTGAATCATTTGACATAATTCATTTGCTTCTTGTATTTTAATTGCCCAGTCTATGACTATCAATACATAGAAAGAGAACAGAAAAAAACGCAGTGAATTTATTGCAACAAAAATCATTTGGAATTGTTATATACTGTTATACCCTGATAATCAGATATTTGCTGAACAGTAGAGAGAATTTAAAGAGTTTCTAGTGTGTGAATTACGTCTTAGGTATGACGAGGCGCCGCGATCGAGAATCGAACCCGGGCCTCCCGATCACGAAGCGAACGCTCTACCACTAGGCTACCGTGACCGGTGACGAACACTTAGAAGAGTACTGACTATTTCAGCGACTAAATTTTAGCGCACTATCATCAAAACGCCAAAATAAGCGTAAATTAGCACCGCACTAAAATTACCCGCTATACGGTATCATATGTCAGTTTTAAAAATTTATGATATTCCCAGCTACCAAAATGAATTTGAATTACCATATTTATATTAGAAACCTAAATTTCATATAAAAAAAAATCCTTACAAATAGAGATACATAGTAGGTTTCAGAAAATGTTCTACCAAGTCTCTTTCTTTACTCCTCAATAAAATATATAAAATAGTGAAAGAGAAAACTTCAGGAGTACTGCTTAATAAAATATTCGAGGTGTGGCGTAAATCAGATGTGGATACCTAACATTCTACAGAACTTTTTGTAAAATTTTACATCACAAAAATTTAGCAAATTCTACACATAAAAACTTGAGACGTTTCAACTTATGCAACCATTCCTACGATAAATTAAAATCAAGACTTTTTGACATAATTGACAGATGCGTTTTAATAAAAATGGTACTCACAAATTTACTTACCTTGTCATTCGTCATTTGCAAATTTATTTAGTTAAAAACATTATACACACAAGTACTCTGAAGTTAATATGAAAAAAGATGCGTAAAATTGTCAAAATCTATGTTGATTTGGAGACTAGGTATCCAACAATCTATTGGAATTCTCATGGATACCAATTGCGCCCCGTTATAAGAAGGCCTCTTTTTATATTCTTATGAAGCAGATTTAGTTCAAAACCATATATGTGAAAAGAAGAAAACACTTGCCGTCAACTCGACATTTAGATATATCGACGAAGTATTCTCAATTAAAAATGATTATTTTCATTCACATGGAACATATAAAACGAACAATATTCAAGCTCAAAAGTCCATTAAACAATGCGAATCAGGAGCATAGCAAAACGGACCTTTAAAACATCGGAGTTGGAATCAGGTGTCTTAGAGGATGAGCATCCCCTGCCGACCGCTCACATCCTCTGTCTGCTCCTCATCGTGATCGTGAGCAGTTCACTGTGTAGATATTGGCCTGACAATTTATATGAAAAACTTCAGTCAGCATCTGACTCAGTTATAGACTGAATTTGTTGCCCTATGAAATGATTATTTTATCCAGTAATATCTAAAACTATGTATGGCGGCCCATCGCCAATATTGCAATATTCCAAAGAATTCATAAACAATATACAATCAATCAATCGATCTAAGTGTTCATCAGTAAAGAGCTGAAACTTTGTGTTCGCGAAAATAAATTACGCCAAAATTATTGGCATACCTTTGAGTAGGCAAAACGCCAAATTTTGCACCCGTCAAGAACACCTGCTATACGGTATATTTTAACAGATTGACTGCTAAAAAGGAAGAAGAAGATTTGTTAAATATATTGTATTTTGGATAAATTACCAAGAAAACCCCATCTGAAGCATAAATTTTGAAATTTTATACCAAAATTGGTTGAAATTTGATTCAGAGAAAAAGCTGAAAGTACACAAAGCACGTCGAACAACATATTTAAAAAAAAAAGGTTATTTAAAGGACTCATTGGTCAACAAAATAATGTAATGCACAATATAACTACCTTAGAAATGAAATTTACACGGAAGGAAAAAATTATGCAGATAAAGTTTGCATGTTGTAGAAAGATGTCATTGTATTTTGTAAAGTACACTACACTAAATATTCAAAATTAATTTATAAGGCTACATTTGCACATGCATCGAAAATGTGATCCTAGTTTAACTTCTTAAAATCAAGCAGAGAAATGCTAAGGTAAGCATAAAAGATGTTGCCACTTTTTATATGGAAAACAAAGGAAGGCCTATTTTACAAAACAACTTACGATTAAGACCATTTTACATTTTTTTCATCATGCCGAGCAAAATTGCTCCGTTAAACGTACTTCCTTATTCGTTCAAAAACTTTTATATACATTTATAAAAATGTTGAGAAAACAATATCTTCCAAAAAATTTTTGTCTTAATTTTAAGTTTTAATTAATTTCTTACGAAAAACATTGCAAAATTGTCACAAGAAATGTGTTACTTACTGCTTCTACGCCTTGTGGTAATATAATCTTACACAGGGAAGATATTTGTACTATTTTTATCACAAGACGGTCTATCTGGGATCTAGGTTTGTTTTATTATTTATTAGGATATCATACGATATTTACAATGTACCATAACCGAGGCATTGTGAATGTCAACCTCTATACCTGCCATCTTGCACCTTTACCCCGTTTCGTGTTGAATGCGAAAAATAAGGTGTGTTTATCGTCTTTAGATCGTCTATCAGATTTACAGCATCCAGTATCTCGCCTCGTATTCCCTGGGATTCTTGTCATAATGACATTGTAGCAAATCTTTTTTACTCTGGCTTTTCTTTAATCCTTCTTCCTAGCCCTTTTATTTATTAATTATTAAAAAGTCTTGCTTCACATCTACAGACTCTCTATACTAAACTGTCGAAGCGGTACCCTTATATAAGAGGAGAGGTTATTCCAGTTTAACCCTGAATTTAGATGACTACGTTTTCATTTAACAAAATAGTTCATAATAAAAACAATAACTGTTAACTGAAAAAGTCACAAGAGATTATTTCTCGTTAATTTGTATGAAAAGTCTTTTGAATGAAAAATGGAAATAATGATCAGCAATCAAGCTAAAAAATCCATCGAATTACACAATAAATCGGGAACAAAGCAAACTCTAAAAGTAGAGAAAAGATTAGGTACCATGAAGGTGTAGGCATGCCCTGTCCACCTGTCACACTCATGTGTTACTTGTAATAATCGGTGAAATGGTGAAAATCCGTACACGGATCACTGTATAGAATGACCTAACAATTCGTAAAAACATCAGTCAGCATTTACTTATTGATAGATAAGATAACTAAAACTAAATATCTGAGATGAAGGCCACAGCAAGCGTCATTTCTTTTCATCTTAGTAGTATAAGACGCCTGGATGGTCGGGTCAATATCTAGGACATGGGCCCTGGGGGATAGCCGGGTCAACTGAGTGCACTTTGGACCCACATTGCTTATGTTGGAAAATTTTCAAAATAAAGAAAAGGGAGAGCTACAGATGCAAATATACACTACATAACGACTTTTCGGGCTCATGTGTTTCAAAAGTATGAATGACAGTTCCTTGACCGGAAGTCGAACACAGGCATCTCATTTTTTGTTACTTTTTATTGTCATCAGTTGTGATCAATTTCTCGGTGTAGCTGCATTAATATTGTTTTAAAGTTCTTGTCCTTGTAATTTGTGATTTGAAGATGGTTTTGCTTATCCCACATTTGGAATTTCTAAGGGTCCATATTTTATGGACTCTTCACATATTTGTATCGTGTATGTATATTCTCAAGATTGCTTACTGTTCGTTATTTTTAATTTTTATTTAATGGAGGTCTTCTGTGATACATAAACTTTTTAATTCAATTCCTTTATATGGTTGTAGAATTTTTTCGTAGTGCACAAAAATTTCTCTAGATTGTTTAACTATTTACAAACGATATAAAGCGGAATGAAATATTTTTCTGTTTTAAAGATATCTTGTACAGAACATCTAACTAAAATATATCAAAAACGACCAAAGTATGAGAAGATGAGAATTTTACAGTATATCGATCGTACCTGCATGTGAGTCAGAATAGTTTATAAATGTCGCCATTTTGTTTTATTTGCTGCCATCCTGAAAATGGCGGGAAAATGCAATGGCCAACGTATTAAAAAAAAAAGTATTTCATGTTTGACTCTGCAGTTGAGTGAAATCATTTGGGAGAAAATTTGCCATAAACCGTTACTGTGTATCATAAATGATTGAATTAAAAAAAAAACTACATATGAAAAAAAGTCATATATCACTTAATTAATTTTCAAAATAAATTAATTGACGAAAAAGTTGGTAACTAGAATCCATTGAAATAATGCATTCAATTTTCGGTACCTGTATGAAAGTGTATAAAAATCAGAAGAGTGACAATGTTTTCAGAAGTATACTGCCCCCATCCAAAAAAGAAAACTGTGAAAAGGGTGTTCAATTTGTTCAATTTACTTTTAAAAACACAATTTTTTAGTTTTGCTGCACTGTAGATATTGTCATTTGGAATTAAGGTAGAATGCCACACTAATTTTTTATTTTATAGATCTTTGAGTCATCCTTTTTAAACAATGGTTCCAGCA